>CAWUDS030007214.1:7500-20000 GCA_963859935.3 Lathyrus sativus
TATCCACCTCATTTATCTACTTTTCTGAACATCATGGAAAAAAAAATGGATCTCTTCAGAACAGAGAAAACCTCCAATAATGAGAATGAATTGTATAATTCTTGGATCTCCCGTAATAAAGAAAAAAAAAATCAACTAAGCAAGGAATTATTTCAAAGGGCAAAAATTCTAGATAAGAAAGTTAAGAAAGGTAAGAAATTTAATCTTGTGGATGTATTAGAAACTCGAGTTCGATTATCGGATGATAGGGGTCGAAAAAAATACTTACCTAAAATATATGATCCTTTCTTGAATGGACCCGCTCGTGGAGAAATCCAAAAAAGCGTTTCTAAAAAGAAAACTTTTGACTCAAACTCCATATTGATAAATAGGATTCATGGTCTCCTTCTTTGTATGAATACCAATTCTCCAGAATTGGAACAGAAAATAGATAAATTGGATAGAAAATTAGTATTCACTGAAATGGGTTTTTATTTTAAAATAATGAGTAAATTTTCGGAAAAATCAGTATCCAATTTTCATTTTGACGGACTTTCTTCAGTTCCAGAACATGAACAAGTAAAAATCTATTCCAAAGAAAAAAAAATAAAAAGAAACTTCTTATTTGATGCAATTCGGACTAATCCTTTCAATCATAAAACAATTTTTAATAGAAAACTATGTAGTGAAATCAAGGAAATAAGTAAAGAAGTTCCTCGATGGAACTACGAATTACTGGACGAGACGGAGTACATGCTGGAACCGGGCTATAAACAAGAACATCATATTCGTTCCCCAAACGCTGAATATGTAGTTATTTTTAATATGGAATCAAGCTCATTGGGTCCTCGTATTCAAAATAATTCTTTTGCGCATCAATATAAGGAGGCAGAGGACCGCCGTAACGAATTCTCTGTAGCTTGTTATGTACCCGGCGCAGATTTTAACAGAGATCTTATTCGAGGATCTTGGCGCCCTCAAAGGCGTAAAACAGTTATTTCGAGACTCTTTCAAGCAAATGGGAATGTCCATTCCCCCCTTTTTTTGGATATGATCAACAAAAGCAATTCCTTTTTGTTTGATGTTTTGGAGGACATGTGGGACTATTTGACCCTATATTTCAGGAAACCCGATCCTGATAATGTATCATTTTTGAGGTTAAAAAAGGCAAAAAAAGAGAACGAGCAAAGAATGAGAATGGAACAGGACGCCGAAGACGAGGCTGTTGAGACACTTCGAAGAGTCGAAGAAGCCTGGGAGAGCATTCTATATGGTCTAGTAATCAGAAATTTCGTATTGTTATTTATGTCCAGGTTTCGAAAATATATTCTATTACCGTCGTTGATAATAACGAAAAATATCATTCGTATATTATTATTTCAAGATCCAGAATGGTCAGAAGATTTTGGGGATTGGCAAAAAGAAACCCATATTAACTGCACCTATCGGGGCACTCCAGTATATAACAACGCATTGCCATACAACTGGCTCGACGCCGGTCTTCAGATAAGGGTCTTATTCCCTTTTGTTCTGAAAGCTTGGCACGAGAAACCTAAGGTACTATCTACTGAAAAAAAACAATACAGTGAAAAAATATCCGCTGGAGATGAAAAAAGAATCTCTGCAACCCACTTATGGTTTTTAACAGCTTTTGGAACAGTACTCGAATCGTACCCTCAGGTGCATGTACCAAACCCATTTGCATTTTTGGGTCCCATTTTAAAACAAATAACAAAAAAATTGAAAAAAGATTTGAAAAAATGTTTGAAAAAATGGGAGAATGAAGCAAAAGAAGAGTCTCGAATCCTGTTAAAAGAATTCAACGAAATAGAAATTGAAAAAAATTCACCAATCAGTACGAGTAATGCAACTATTAGTCCATCCACATCCACATCCACAGAAAGAAGGATAAAAATCACAGAAAGAAGGATAAATCGTTTAAATGCGAAAAGAAATCAAATCTTAAAAGAAATGGAAAAATTGAGAAAAGAAAGGGTTATAACTAATCCTACAACATTAGAATTACTCAAAAATAGTTGGAAAATATTCAAAAGAAGAAACGTTCGATTAATCCGTAAATCCTATTGTTTTTTCCAAATTTTCATGGAAAGGCTATACACGCATATCGATAACATGGATATCTTTAATATTAACTATATTATAGGATTGACTATTCAATATGTAGAACATTTCCTTACTTCGAGCATTGTACAACGTTCTCTTAATTTTATTAATAATTCTATTAAATTAACTCGTGATTTATTGGAATCAACAAAGAAATTTGTAAAAAAATTCATTTACACGAAAAAAAAAAAATGAAGAATATATTGATAGAATAAATCAAAGTATAATTCCATTTATGTCGGTTGTAGACAAACAAAAACGTCGGAATAGGACGGATATGTATTCACAGAATTCTTGTGATGTATCTTCTTTGTCACAAGCCTATGTATTGTTTCAATTATCACAAATGCAAGTTTGTAATGGATATAAATATAGGTTAAGATCTATTTTTGAATCACCTGGAAAATCTTTTTTTCTTCCGAATGAAATAAAGGATTATTTTTTAAAAATACAAGGAGAAAGATTCAATTCCAAATTAAGCCATAAGAACCGTCCCGATTCTATAATGAATCAATGGACAAATTGGTTAAAGATTCATTATCAATATGCTTTACCTGAGAGCACATGGTCGAGATTAGCACCACAAAAGTGGAGGAATACAATCCATGAACATCGCGTGGCTCAAAATAAAGATTTACTTGACTATGATTCATCGGAAAAAACTCAATTAATTGTTTCCAAAAAACGAAAAGTAGACTTATTAGAAGAAGTAGACTTATTAGAACAAGTAGACTTATTAAAAAATAAAAAAAAAATAAAAAAACAATATGGATATGATCTTTTTGCCTATCAATATCTAAATTATGTAGATAAGAATCAACCTTCTATTTATAGATATACATCACCTAGTTATAACACACCTAAAAATATAAAAGAAGTATTTGATCTAATGGGCGATAGCTTTATCCAAAATTATATAGCGGAAGATGATGAAAATAAGCCGGATAGAAAGTATTTTCGTTGGAGAGAAAGAAGGATGGGAATGAATGAAAAAAGAAGGAGAAGGACCAAAATAAGAAGGATAGCAATGAATGGAAAAAGAAAAAAGAATTCCATAACGAATGACAAATTATTGACTCCGAGTTTTGGTTTTTTGTCAAAATCAAAAATAGATGCATATAAGAAGAATCCGTGGATCTTACCACTAAATTTCTTGTTTATGCCGTTTTATAGTCAGAAGAACATTACTGATCAACTGGAATTACAGTTAGAAAAGAACGAATACGCGATTCACAGCAATCTAAAATCATATCTCGAAAGGTATTATAAGCCCAAGCATCGTTATAATGCAAATAGCCCTAAATACAGGAAGGATATGGCTGCAGAACAGAATTTCTTAATAGATAGATATGTGGGTTATTATTTACGCTGTGCGGAGTTTACGTACTACGGCGACAGCTACGCGAACATTGTCGGCGTACTAAATCTCCTGAAGCAAACGAAACAACCAAAACAAATTTTGTTGTCTACTATAAGGAGGGGAGAACTAGATCTGGAAACTTTTGTGCGTATAGTCAGTGATGATCCTTGTTTTTTTTACAGCAGGGATATTGAGGAAGTGCAGGACAACCTAGTTTTTTGTTTAGAACCCATTCGTTGTTCTTTGTTCTTACAAAAAAAACTACGAACAATCATTTCTATATCAAACCATAAGCGTATCATTGAAGCACAAACGCCAAATTATAAATAAAGATAAAAATCATTATGATTTACTTGTTCCTGAAAATATTTTCTCCCTAGACGCCGTAGAGAATTGCGAATTCTAACTTGTTTGAACCATAGGAAGAATCGGAAGACGATGGATAGAAACACAATAACTGATAAAGAAAAAACGAATTCTTCTGAAGTTTTGACTAAAAAGAAAGATCTTGATAGCGATACAAAAAAACTAAGGAATTTAAAATTCTTTCTTTGGCCAAATTATCGATTCGAAGATTTAGCTTGTATGAACCGCTATTGGTTTGATACACATAATGGAAGCCGTTTCAGTATATTGAGAATACGTATGTATCCTCGCCTCGATTGAAAATCTAGATTTTTGTTCTATTTATCCTAATATTTCTCGTAACATATCTATCTGATATGTGAACAATATTTATAGATAAATAAAATAAACGTCCACACACATTGTGGGAGTCATACGAATTCAATTTCTCAATGATGTCTCCATAAATCCATCGAAAAATGAATAAAATCTATTGTCTTATTTTTGTCTTTAAAATACAAGACAATAGATTTTATTCATTTTATGAATCCATAAATATAGTATTTATTATCTATTTGAATTACATTCCTTAATAATGAATTAATTTGAAAAAAAAAAAAGAAATTCAGAATTGTTAAATAAATGAAGAGAAAATTTTTTATAAAAAATTAAAAATAAGTGTAATTACTATTACTGATCAATAAAAATATCTACCAAAAAGGAGGGGGGGGAAGCTTTCATTTTATGATCAAAAATCCAGTTATACCTGTTATTTCAAAAAAAAAAAAAGAAGAAGAAAACCCGGGATCGGTTGAATTTCAAGTATTCATCTTAACTAATAAGATACGAAGACTTACTTCACATTTTGAATTACATCCAAAGGACTATTTATCTCAAAGAGGTTTACGTATAATTCTGGGAAAACGACAACGACTATTGTCGTATTTGTCAAAGAAAAACAAAATACGTTATCAAAATTTAATAAATCGGTTGGGTATTCGGGATTCATTCACAAATTAGCTAATTTCAAGAATCATTTTCAATTATTCGATTTATTAGATACTGAATTTTGATTAACTTTTTTTTGAACGATTCATGGAAGAATGAATCGAGGAAAAACCTATGAATGTCCCAGCTACAAGAAAAGACCTCATGATAGTAAATATGGGGCCTCAACACCCATCGATGCATGGTGTTCTGCGACTTATTGTTACTCTGGATGGTGAAGATGTTATTGATTGTGAGCCAATATTGGGTTATTTACACAGAGGTATGGAAAAAATAGCGGAAAACCGAACAATTATACAATATCTGCCTTATGTAACACGTTGGGATTATTTAGCTACTATGTTCACAGAAGCAATAACTGTAAATGGACCGGAACAATTGGGAAATATTCAAGTACCTAAAAGAGCCAGCTATATAAGAGTAATTATGTTGGAGTTAAGTCGTATAGCTTCTCATCTACTATGGCTGGGACCTTTTATGGCAGATATTGGTGCACAAACCCCTTTTTTCTATATTTTTAGAGAAAGAGAATTAATATATGATCTATTCGAAGCTGCCACAGGTATGAGAATGATGCATAATTTTTTTCGTATTGGGGGAGTAGCGGCTGATCTACCTTATGGTTGGATCGATAAATGTTTGGATTTCTGCAATTATTTTTTAACAAGGTTATTGAATATCAAAAACTTATTACGCGAAATCCAATTTTTTTAGAACGGGTTGAAGGAGTGGGTGTTGTTGGTAGAGAGGAAGTTATAAATTGGGGGTTATCAGGACCGATGCTTCGGGCTTCCGGAATACAATGGGATCTACGTGAAGTTGATAATTATGAGTGTTACGAGGAATTGGATTGGGAAGTTCAATGGCAAAAAGAAGGAGATTCATTAGCTCGTTATTTAGTTCGAATTGGTGAAATGGTGGAATCCATAAAAATAATTCAACAGGCTTTGGAAGGAATTCCAGGGGGGCCTTATGAAAATTTTGAAATTCGCTGCTTTGATAGAGAAAAGGAGCCAGAATGGAATGATTTTGAATATCGATTCATTGGTAAAAAACCGTCTCCTACTTTTGAATTGCCGAAACAAGAACTTTATGTGAGAATTGAGGCCCCCAAGGGAGAATTAGGAATTTTTCTAATAGGAGATCAGAATGGTTTTCCTTGGAGATGGAAAATTCGTCCACCCGGTTTTATCAATTTGCAAATTCTTCCTCAATTAGTTAAAAGAATGAAATTGGCTGATATTATGACAATACTAGGTAGCATAGATATCATTATGGGAGAAGTTGATCGTTGAAATGATAATTGATACAACGGAAGTCCAAGATATAAACTCCTTTTCCGGATTGGAATCTTTCAAAGAGGTCTATGGAATTCTATGGATACTTTTACCAATTTTGATTCTTGTCTTGGGAATTACAATAAGTGTACTAGCAATTGTATGGTTAGAAAGAGAAATATCTGCAGGGGTACAACAGCGTATTGGACCTGAATATGCTGGTCCTTTTGGAATGCTTCAAGCTCTAGCAGACGGAACAAAACTACTATTCAAAGAGAATCTTATTCCATCTAGGGAGATATTCATTTATTCAGTATTGGACCATCCATATCAGTCATATCCATTCTAATAAGTTATTCAGTAATTCCGTTTGGCTATAATTTTGTTTTATCTGATTTCAATATGGGTGTTTTTTTATGGATTGCTATTTCGAGTATTGCTCCCATTGGACTTCTTATGTCAGGATATGGCTCAAATAATAAATATTCCTTTTTGGGTGGTCTACGAGCTGCTGCTCAATCGATTAGTTATGAAATACCATTAACTCTATGTGTCTTATCAATATCTCTACGTGCGATTCGTTGAAACCGAAAAAGCTATTCGATGCTATTCTATTGCTATACTCCTCTCTTTATAGTACTATATTTCTATATAGTACTATAATTTCTGTATAGTACTATATAGCGAATAAATTGAATAGAAACCTTCATTATCTTTATTTTCTTTTCAAAATTCTGATTGAAGAACTAAATTAGATAGTTATATGAGTGAAATAAAACAGCTTATATTGAATCTAATTTCAGAATACTAGATTCCTGCTAGTTAATAGATAGTATGATGATTTTATAAGGGCAGTCAAAATATTGAGTCTCATTTTCTATGTATAAGAATGAAATAAAATTATAAACAGAAGAGGACATTTAACCCAAGATTGGATAATTTGTCATCCTGTTTTGAAGCGGTCTCAAAAGACCAACCTTATTGAGTTTTAGTTACCATTTTTATGAATTATCATAGATATATAAAAATAAATAAGGGGGTTAATAAAAAAGACTGGATGGTTAGAAACACCAAGATACACAAAGGATTAGTAACACAGATTTTGTAAATTATCCAAAAGAAAATTTACGCAGAATATAAAAAGAATACTAATTGGGGGCTTAAGTTGGTAGAAAAAAGAAAGCAGTACTCCCCACAACTCCGATCCAGAGTATGCTTCCATTCAATCACTAAATAAATTACTATCAGGAACGAAAAAATCCTTTCCAATTTTTGGAGGTCCCTTTTTCATTTCATAGCACAAAAAAGAAGAATAGGAACGAAAAAAAAATAAGAAATCAAAAACGAAAAATAGATTTCTCTTTCGTTTTTGATTTCTTATATCCATATTCATGGAGATAAAATTCACATCATAATTAAGAAACGGATGTGTAATTATTTTTCGTCATTCAAAATCATGAGGGTTATTGAGAATTATAAAAGAGTATTTTATTGAAGAATTCAGTTATTACTCAACAAATTTGTATTTTCTTAGGGATGAGATCAATTCAGAAGTGCTTTAATTGGATCTTTTATGAAAATCGATTTCTCTTTCTTATTTCTAGAACAGACAAGAATTGAATTGGTCTAATTCAGAACCGTTCGATAGATTTTAATCTTCTATATCTTAGGGATATATCAAGAGATAAATAATCGACCCGGTCCTTAGATTTACTTAAGGCTTTCCAGGAGCCGTATGAGGTGAAAATCTCATGTACGGTTCTGTAATAGAGATGGGAACAGGAATGTTATCACCGACTAGGATTATCTAACAGTTTAAGTACAATTGATATAGTTGATGCGCAATCAAAATATGGTTTTTGGGGTTGGAATTTGTGGCGTCAACCTATGGGTTTCATCGTTTTTATAATTTCTTCGCTAGCAGAATGTGAAAGATTACCTTTTGATTTACCAGAAGCAGAAGAAGAATTAGTAGCTGGTTATCAAACAGATATTCAGGTATTCGATTTGTTTATTTTACGTTGCTTCCTATTTAAACCTTTTCATTTCTTCATTATTTGTAACAGTTCTTTACTTGGGCGGTTCCAATATTTCTATTCATACATATATGTTTCTGAATTTTTTGAAATAAATAAAACATACGGAGTTTTTGGAACTACAATTGATCTCTTTATTACATTAGCTAAAAGCTATTTTTTCTATTCGTTTCTATCATAACAAGATGGTCTTTGCCTAGGCTAAGGAATGGATCAATTATTAAATCTTGGATGGAAATTTCTTTTACCGATTTCTCTCGGTAATCTATTATAACAACTTCATCTCAATTGTTTTCGCTGTAAAAGATGTTCTATATTCATTACTTGTCTCAAATAAGAGAAAGAAATCAAAAAAAAACTATACTATTCATAGATATTTACAATATGTTCCTTATGGTAACTGGGTTCATGAATTATGGTCAACAAACAGTACGAGCTGCAAGGTACATTGGTCAAAGTTTCATGATTATCTTATCTCACGCAAATCGTTTACCTGTAACTATTCAATATCCTTATGAAAAATTAATCACATCAGAACGTTTCCGCGGTCGAATCCATTTTGCTTGTGAAGTATGTGTTCGTGTATGTCCTATAGATTTACCCGTTGTTGATTGGAAAATGGAAACGGATATTCGAAAGAAACGATTGCTAAATTACAGTATTGATTTCGGAATCTGTATTTTTTGTGGTAACTGTATTGAGTATTGTCCAACAAATTGTTTATCAATGACTGAAGAATATGAACTTTCAACTTATGATCGTCATGAATTGAATTATAATCAAATTGCTTTGGGCCGTTTACCAATGTCAATAATTGATGATTATACAATTCGAACAATTCAAATCAAAAAAGACAATTTATTATAATTCAATAAAATACAACTTAAAAAAAAAACACACACAAATATTCTATATATTTCTATAGATAGAATAGATATAAATAGAATAATCTAAATCAAATATTTTAAATGTATAAAAAATGAATAATATAGTAAATATCATATTAGTAGAAATATTCTATAATTATTAGAGAACTATATTCTTCAATAGAATATATTAATATATTCTCGAAATTGAAAATATTTTGGAATTTCAATAAGATTTTCAATGGTTATATATGTTCTATCTACCTTTATACTTGAGTTTTCATATCGTTTCAAACTACTCTTTTGTATAAAGAGTGGAATGACATTGATTATATAACCATAACTATATCAATTTAAACTACTTAGGTTTTTCAATGCAAAGAAAAATTGAAATATATAAATTTTTTTTCCTGGTCATATCAATAAGGTCATGAAATTTCGATTTCGTTGTCTTTTTTTTTACATATAATGGATTTGCCTGAAACGCTGCACGATTTTCTTTTAGTCTTTCTGGGATCGGGTCTTCTATTAGGAAGTTTAGGAGTAGTATTACTTACCAACCCCATTTTTTCTGCTTTTTCGTTGGGACTGGTTCTTGTTTGTATATCTTTATTATATATTTTAGCAAACTCGCATTTTGTAGCTGCATCACAGCTACTTATTTACGTGGGAGCTATTAACATTTTAATCATATTTGCTGTGATGTTCATGAATAGTTCCGAATATTACCAAGATTTGAATCTTTGGACCGTAGGGGATGGAATTACTTTGATAGTTTGTACAAGTATTTTTGTTTCATTAATCACTATTATTTCCGATACATCATGGTACGGAATTATTTGGACTACAAGACCAAATCAGATTATTGAGCAAGATTTGATAAGTACTAGTCAACAAATTGGAATTCATTTATCAACAGATTTTTTTCTTCCATTTGAACTAATTTCCATAATTCTTTTAGTTTCTTTGATAGGTGCAATTGTCGTAGCTCGCCAGTAAGAAATCTTTAGAGAACTAGTAATAGAAATCAAGATTCTTTTTTTTTTCAATTTTCTCACATTTATTTCTGTCGAATTCTATGTGAAGTGAAAGAGTTTTTTTTTATGTAGAAATTCTTTTTTTTTTTATTGCCGATATATTCTTTTGTTAATGAATCCAAATTTATAAGGAGTTGGTCAATGATGCTCGAACATGTACTTGTTTTGAGTGCCTATTTATTTTCTATTGGTATCTATGGATTGATCACGAGCCGAAATATGGTTAGAGCCCTTATGTGTCTTGAACTTATACTGAATGCAGTTAATATAAATCTAGTAACTTTTTCTGATTTTTTTGATAATCGCCAATTAAAAGGAAATATTTTTTCAATTTTTGTTATAGCTATTGCAGCCGCTGAAGCGGCTATCGGACTGGCTATTGTTTCCTCAATTGCTCGTAACAGAAAATCAACCCGTATCAATCAATCGAATTTGTTGAATAAATAGCATTAATCCTATAATAATAAAGTAGAATTTCAAATAGTGTAATATGAATCTAATCAATTCATTTGAGTATTTATTCGACACAACTTATGATCATATCATGTTTACATTGCCTAAATCATAAGAAATGAAAGTATCCTGGTCCTCTTCGATTCCCTCTTGTAAATTTATCTAGACGCCTTTTTTTATTAACAGTTAACAATATTATCACAAATCATTGATTCATCTGGTATATAAATATACGATTCATTTACGAGTTTACTAGATCGATAATTTGCATTTTTGAACATCCAAAATTACTATAGATAATGTCACATTCAGTAAAGATTTATGATACATGTATAGGATGTACTCAATGTGTCCGAGCCTGTCCCACAGATGTATTAGAAATGATACCTTGGGGTGGATGTAAAGCTAAGCAAATAGCTTCTGCCCCAAGAACAGAGGACTGTGTTGGTTGTAAGAGGTGTGAGTCCGCTTGTCCGACGGATTTCTTAAGTGTTCGAGTTTATTTATGGCATGAAACAACTCGAAGTATGGGTCTCGCTTATTGATTCGTTTCAAAAAACACCACACGAATACGTTTTTTACTGGCAAAAACTCGTGTTCAAAATAAAAAAGAAAAAAATTCTATTTTATTTTGAGCATGGGCTTTTCTGGCCCAAGTGTATCTTATTTTTATCACGAATTTTTTTCCTTGGTTAACAATAGTTGTTGTTTTCCCAATAGCCGCAGGTTCCTTAATTTTCTTATTTCCTCATAGGGGAAATAAGGTAATTAGGTGGTATAGCATTTGTATATGCTTAATCGATCTCCTTCTAACAACCTATGCATTTTGTTATCATTTCCAATTGGATGATCCACTAATTCAACTGACGGAGAATTATAAATGGATCCATTTTTTTGATTTTTACTGGAGATTAGGAATAGATGGACTCTCCATAGGACCTATTTTACTGACAGGATTGATAACTACTTTAGCCACTTTAGCAGCTCAGCCGGTTACTCGAAAATACCAATTATTTTATTTCCTGATGTTAGCAATGTATAGCGGTCAAATAGGACCATTTTCTTCTCGAGACATTTTACTTTTTTTCATCATGTGGGAATTGGAATTAATTCCCGTTTATCTACTTTTATCCATGTGGGGGGGAAAGAAACGTTTGTATTCAGCTACAAAGTTTATTTTGTACACTGCAGGAGCTTCTGTTTTTTTATTAATGGGAATTCTGGGTATTGGTTTATATGGCTCTAATGAACCAACATTTAATTTTGAAACATTAATTAATCAATCATATCCCGTGGCACTAGAAATAATATTCTATACGGCATTTCTTATTGCTTTTGCTGTCAAATCGCCGATTATACCCTTACATACATGGTTACCAGATACCCACGGAGAGGCGCATTACAGCACTTGTATGCTTTTAGCCGGAATCTTATTAAAAATGGGAGCATATGGGTTGGTTCGAATTAATATGGAATTTTTTTCCCACGCTCATTCCATATTTTGCCCCTGGTTAATGATATTAGGTTGTATTCAAATAATCTATGCCGCTGCAACATCTTTTGGTCAACGGAATCTAAAAAAAAGAATCGCTTATTCTTCCGTATCTCATATGGGTTTTATAATTATAGGAATTGGTTCTATAAGTGATACTGGTCTCAACGGGGCCATTTTACAAATAATATCTCATGGATTTATTGGCGCTGCCCTTTTTTTCTTGGCAGGAACTAGTTATGATAGACTGCGTCTTCTTTATCTTGACGAAATGGGCGGAATGGCTATCCCAATGCCAAAAATATTCACTATTTTCACTATCTTATCAATGGCTTCTCTTGCATTGCCTGGCATGAGCGGTTTTGTTGCAGAATTGATAGTTTTTTTTGGAATAATTACTAGTCAAAAATATCTTTTCATGATGAAAATACTAATTACTTTTGTAACAGCAATTGGAATGATATTAACTCCTATTTATTTATTATCTATCTTACGGCAAATGTTCTATGGATACAAGTTTTTT
>CAWUDS030007214.1:32500-47427 GCA_963859935.3 Lathyrus sativus
AAGAAGCAACGGCACTCCATCATTATCAAACCGACTTCCTGTCTCGGAGGGTCCCAGCAGAGCACCCTCTATTTCTAATAGCCCATGAACTAGATCAGAATCATTCTCACGGAGTCTATAAGAAGCATCATTGTTTTCATTAGGTCTGGGTACAGAAAAAAAGTCTTCAGCGACCGATCCGGCAGAACAACTCAAAAGATAAAGAAGTATAGTTAATTTCTTCATGCTTCTTCCAAGTTCGACGTACCATTTGTACAAAGAAGAATCCCCCTCCTGACATGCTGTCTTCTTCATATAGATAGATATAGGATCTATAGAGCAATTACTGAGAAGTAGATTTTGTGAAACAACCCTCCCTATCTGATAAAAAAGGATCCCATGATCCTGAATCTCTCTTATATGAGATCTAAAATTCCAAGTTTGTCTATGAAGAGCAAATCGAATTATATTAGTGTCTATAATAGATTTCTTTTGTATAATACTAATCGATAGCGCCTCATTAGTAAGTGCTACAAGATCAGGTACATTAGAACCTAGAGTTATAGACCCCAATCGATTAGTATTGAATATTTGCTTTTCCAAGTGAAATCCCCTAGTATATGAAAGAGTAAAAAAGTGCTTTCTTTGTTGTGGAATAAGAAGCCTTCGTACCTTAATGCATGTATTTAATTTATCCGTCCCTATTAAACAAGGGTCTACTTTTTCTGGAATATGAGTAGAAGCAATAACAAGATTATTGCTAGTAGAACCTTTTTCAGAATCTCTGGAAAGAGAGTTCACTAATATACCCAGCGATAAGTCATCCGACTCCTTCCTATCGAAATCATGAATGTTTGGAATCCAAATTATGCAAGGAGACATTGCTTTTACTAATTCCAATTGAATTGTGAGATAAAACCGGTCTAGTTCCTTTTCCGGTATGATATCGCTAGATACCGGATCCTCCATACTTAGAAACTTCAATCGGCTATCAAGCTTACGGTCGAAATCGTCGCTATGATCCCTTTCATAATTCTCTGGATTATAGCAACTACCCTCGTAATCCGGTAAAAGACTGTAAATGGTACCCTCTCTTTGATCAAAAAGATCGTCCTCATCATAACTCGTATCAAAACCCCTAGGAAAGTTCTCCAGGAACTTGTTTACAAATACTGTAATGAAAGGAACATAGGAGGTTGTCGCTAGAGATTTGAGCAAATAGGATTGTCCAGTTATTATAGAACCTATCACTAAAATACCCCTAGAAGGGGATAGGGCTAAGCGTAGCGAAAAGGGTTTATCATGAGATGGGAAATCCAAACAGCTAGCCCTACACGGGATTTCTGAATAAGTGATTGTCTGATAATGAGCGAGGAATACCCGTCTTTCTGCTAAGCAGGATGTATTGAACTCATAATTCATTAGATCCTTTTTATGAATGTCAATTAAATATCGTAAGTAAATTGTTCCCGGTTGTTCAATCATTTGATAACCAGAGTTATTCTTTGATAACTCATCACTATTAGTAAGACTCACTAAAATTTGATCCATCCTTTTTTCTGTCGTTAAGGTAGAGAAAGTAAGCAAGAATTCTCTTTCTTTATCAGCAATTAAATCACTATTCGCGATCCAGGATTCTATTTTATCAGAAATGCAATCACTATTCATGTTTTTTCTTTTTTTTATCAATGAATAGATTTCTTTACTTGTATGACTTAAATGTCTCGTATTTTTCAAAAACGCGATTCGATTGATGGGATTTGGTAGAATCCTTATGAACTTCATGAGATTAAAACCTTCACCCCTTGGGACGCCAGAAGGCGAACCTCGTCTTTCTTCTCGAAAATTTTCGAATTGTTTTAGAGCCATTCGAAAAATATACTGTAACCAGAAATATTTTTGTTCTGATGTACCATACCTATCCAGAAGTTTTTTCAATTCAATGATGTAGGATGGAATCATCAACGATTTGACCTGTTCGAACTCTGTCTGTAACTCATTAGAGAATCGAGAAACAAAGGAAAGATGTGTATGAACTAAATATCCAGTAATAAGAAGAAGTAAAAGGATTGAAAACAGGAACTCCTCAATATTTAGTGATCTCAGATGTGTCGATATGAATGGTGACTCATTATTTGTGTGAAGAAGATCTTTTTCGTACACCTCTACAAGAGACTTATGTAAACACTTACTCCAAATCTCACTTATACGATTCCGTTGTCCAATACCCAGTTTTTTCCGAAGAATTGCCTTGGCTCCATGGATAAGATTAGGCAAAATAGATAACATTTTTTTCCATTTAGGACTCTTCTTTAGTATCACAAATAGGTCTGAAAAAGTATGTATAAATAGTAAAAGTAGATTTTTTTGCCCTGTCGTGGTAAGGAGCGACGGTATTATATACGGGTACAATGGCTTCAATTTGGAGAGAACGGTTGAAAAACTACTCTTTCTTTGAAAGTTTCTATACATCTGCCCTTTTTTAAGGAATTTTTTTAGAGGTTTTTTTTTCCTCTTTTCGGATGGTAAAAATTCCTCAGAATATAGAGTATATGAATATAGAGTATATAGAGTGTCACGCAAATCAGTGTCAAGCAAATCTATGTTTAAATCGAAATCCAAATACGTATGCAACTTTTTCCATTTTGGATCAGACAGATTAATAGCGGAAAGACGATTACAATAAGTTCTTTCAAAATTCACTATTTCTTCCTCTGTTAGAGGTGTTCCAGAAATGTCCGCAATAGCTCTAGGACCGCGAGTTGGAAAATGGAAAGATTTGTACAAGTCATATCCGTCATCACCACTTTGCGGAAAATTATTTAATATGTTAGAGACCTCTAACTCGCTTGGTGAAATAGTATCTCTGTCCAAAAAAACATGTTTTTTTTTCCCGTCGCCAAAAGAAAATATTTTCTTTCGACTGAACAAGACATTGAGGAATTGTTCATACAAAAAATCATAATTACAGGACCTTTCCCCATAAAAAGAGAATCTTTTCTTACAATCGAAATCTTGATTATTCAAGAATCGAAGTCGATTTACTTTATAAAAAGAGGAAATCAATGAACTTCTATGAAAACATTTCACAGGATTCAGCCAATTGTCTTGATTTGCTATCTGATTGATCAATAATTTCGATTTTTGAGAAGTATAATAGTCATCCAATAATAGGGCTTTCTTTTTTTTCAAATGAACCGTTTGCAGACCCATTGATTCTAACAACTGATTCCCGAGTGCATCATTCATACGTTTCAATTCATCCATATGGATCTGAGACCTATGAACGGGCATACTCCCAAAACTCACCAAGAAAAAAGGAACTGAGTTAGAGAAAAAGGGAAGAAGCTTGGACAAAAACAAACAAAGTGACTTAGAAAAATTTTTTTTGTCGATAACCTCAGACCAATCAATCGAATATGCATTCATATGTAATCGATCGAACACTACTTGAAAACGGCTATTCTCCTCAGAAATGAAATGGTCCAAATGTTCCTGGAAATTCTTGCTCCCCTTGGACCATTTGTATTTATCTGTATTTGGATCCTTATTCACGGATCTCTCGGTTCGATAAATAAAAAGAAGAGGATCAAAGCATTTCTTCTGACTCTTTTTCCAATTTGAGAAACGTTGATTGATCATGTGTTTCCTTAGAGGTATATGATTATGAATATCATTTTCATACCTTTTAATTACATATTCTAAGTTGCGATTGAATCGATTACCTTGAAAAGAATTCCCACAAGAGGTCTGGACCCATTTTTTTATGATCTTTGGATAAAAAGATTCATTCGCTTCGTAAAAAAGCCGAGGCAGAACCAATAAAGATTTCTTTTTTGATTCATCCCTGGAGTTGAATACTTGATTTACAAATTGTTTATCATCAATTTTCGACAAATCAATAGAAAAAGAGAATCCATTATGATACACCAGATCCGGCTTAGTTATTGAGAGATTGAATAGATTTGCCATTTCTTGAAATCTCTCTTCTGATTGAAAATCGCGATGTAACAAGTACCCCCCCCTATTCTGGTCATGGAATAGATCAAATAAACCAAAAACTAGCTTTTTGTTCAAGAATGAAATATGATTTGGAACTGTCAAAAGTTTCTCCTTTGCAACCCTATCACATCCTCTATCGGATGAAATAGGATGAATTGAGACATTATTTTGTAAATACATGATTATCTTAACTATATTGGCTATTTCTTTATTTTCCGATTGCCTCGAAAGAACAAAAGAAACATCTTCTTCTTTTTTAAATAATTTTATATCTTGAGCGGACTTCTCAGTAGGATTCAAATCCAGATGAAGTTCTGACCATCTGTCGCCGAAAAAAGAGCAATTATCTCTCTCAGATATATTTTTTTCTTTTGGACCAGACAGGAGCGGAACAATCAACCTAGTCATGACCAACCTATTGATATTGAACGAATCTTTTGAGTCTTCCAATGGATCATTCCCGGATCCAATGGAATTGATTTGTATAGGAAGAAGCCCTGTCAAATAAATATTTTTTTTTTCGATCATCTTTCGATTGTTAATACGATATATAAGGATCGCTAGTAGAAATAAGACAAAATTCTTGATCGTGAAATATCTTGTTAAACCGCGTGAAACTAGGATACTCCAAATTCTGGAGTCTAAGAGTTTGATAAAACTCTCTTGATGGAAAAAAATGTGAATGACAGATATGACTGAATGGAATTGTGTCCAGGAATCTGAGAAATAGGAAGAATTCTTGCTCTCTCTAAAAATGTCTCGCAATTCTAAAATCCAAATGTCTAAGTCATTTTTCTTCGTTTGATTCATATATCCCCCTTTATTTAAAAAAATTAAAAAAATTTGATGTATTTTTTTTATCGATTGTTTTTTCTATTCTATTTATTTCTCTTTTCTCTATGTATTTATTTATATCTAAACTGAGATATATCATCATACCAGCAACTTGATTTGCTATTTCACTCTCAATCTCTTGCCCTAAAAAAAGGATTCTGTCGTAAAAAAGTTGATGGTATAAGTCAACCCAAGTAGCTTCATCCTCGCCAGGAATTTGAAAGGCTACCTTTGGAACACCTACTGGCATAAAAAAATGATGAAGTTGTCTGACACCAGCATGTTACTTTGATGTCAAATTGTGCAGATTATAGATATTTATCTATGATCTATATATCTATTTTATTTTCGATTCCGAAAAGAATATGAAATTCAGAAAATAATATGAATATTTTAATCTTCAAGTTTTTCGTTTTACTATGTATATCATATTAAGTATAAGATATAAGCTTTTTCCAATAGAAGAAGTTTGACCCCTCCCATTAATAATTCCCATTATTAATGTTTTCGTTTTCTTTATTGGTGGGGTCTTATATATTCCATTTTCATGTGCCTCACAACCCGAAAGAATTCGGGGGGAGGGGTCATTTCGTTTTTTGATCTAGAATGAATAGTTTCAAGAGATGAGAGAATTCAGAATACCCACTAGAAATACTAATCCAATCCATAAGGATGTAGCGGAAAAGACAACATTTTTGTTACTTGACCAACCATCAGGAGAAGCAAATACAACAGGTACACTAATTAATAAAATGGATGAAGTAACAATTAATGCAAAAACAGCTAATTGAAACGCAATAGTCATGTTTATAATCCTCTAATTTACCAACAAAAGAACTATACCATTTGATCCCCCAACCCCTTTTCTTTTGATTTGACCCCTTCCAAAAATAAATAAAAAACACATTCTCATTATGGGGGGTTTTATCATGAATCCATTGATTTTAGATGACACTCCTTATTGAGGCATGAATCGAGGGGTAGTTTTTTTTTTTTTTACTTCACAAAAGAGCATGCTGGATCATGAATATATAATATATAATATATATGGATAGAGAACTAGACCAATAGATTCACACTGGATATCTTTATCATAGAGAAAAGGGTATTAATTTGTATGGTCATGTTCTCTTGAGTGGAATAAAGATAAAATAGAAATTAGCTTTTGGAGAGATGGCTGAGTGGTTGATAGCTCCGGTCTTGAAAACCGGTATAGTTCCAAACAAAGAACTATCGAGGGTTCGAATCCCCCTCTCTCCTTTTTCTTGGCGAATGGATTTTTTTCTTTTATTGATTTAAATTGATTTAAGTTGGCTCGGTTTTTTCGGGCTCGGCTAAGTGGTGATATAGCCGAGCCCGAAAAAAGATTAGATATAAATGAATTGAAAAAGAAAATATTTTTTCAATATGATCTCCTCGACTCAACTCAATATGTATACTAAAATCAAAGTGATTCTTACGTCAAGCATTGGATTTCATGTCTCAATTAAGAGGAGTCATGGAAAGAACAGGCTCCAAATCTCTATCAATTCCTTTTTCAAATCCTGCGGCAGCTGCGCGAGCTCTTCCCGCGTGCCATAAATGACCTACGAATAGGAAGAATCCTAGAACAAAATGAGAAGTAGCTAACCAACTTCTAGGAGAGACATAATTGACTGCATTAATTTCTGTAGCTACGCCACCCACGGAATTTAAAGAACCTAAAGGAGCATGAGTCATATATTCTGCGGAACGACGTTCTTGCCAAGGCTGTATATCTTTTTTCAGTCTACTCAAGTCCAAACCATTAGGACCTCTTAGAGGTTCTAACCAGGGAGCACGCAGATCCCAAAAACGCATAGTTTCTCCTCCAAAAATGACTTCTCCGGTCGGAGAACGCATTAGATATTTACCTAAACCGGTAGGCCCTTGAGCGGAGCCTACATTAGCTCCAAGACGTTGGTCTCTAACTAGAAAAGTAAATGCTTGAGCTTGAGAAGCTTCCGGTCCAGTGGGACCATAAAACTCACTAGGATAAGCAGTATTATTAAACCAGACAAAGCAACAAGCTATAAAACCAAAAACGGCTAAAGCACCTAAACTATAAGATAAGTAAGCTTCCCCAGACCATACTAGTGCACGCCGAGCCCATGCAAAGGGTTTGGTTAAGATATGCCAGATTCCACCAAGTATACAAATGGAACCCAACCATACATGTCCCCCAATTATATCTTCCAAATCGTCCACACTAACAATCCAACCTTCTCCCCCAAAAGGCGATTTTAGTAAATAACCAAATATAATGCTTGGACTAAGGGTTAAGTTGGTAATTTTTCTTACATCTCCCCCTCCTGGAGCCCAGGTATCATATATACCCCCAAAATAAAAAGCCTTCAATATTAGAAGAAAAGCCCCTATACCTAACAAAATTAAGTGAATACCTAAAATAGTAGTCATTTTATTTCTATCTTTCCATACATAACCAAAGAATGGAAAAGATTCTTCAAGAGTCTCAGGTCCCAGAAGTGCATGATAAATACCGCCAAAGCCCAATACTGCAGAGGAAATTAAGTGAAGTACTCCAGATACAAAGTATGGAAAGGTGTCGATAACTTCCCCTCCAGGACCTACCCCCCAACCTAGAGTAGCTAGATGGGGAAGTAAAATTAAGCCTTGTTCATACATGGGCTTCTCGGGTACGAAATGAGCAACTTCAAATAGGTTCATTGCTCCGGCCCAGAATACTATTAATCCGGCATGGGCTACATGGGCCCCCAGTAGTTTACCGGATAAATTGATAAGTCGGGCATTCCCGGCCCACCAAGCAAAACCAGTCGTTTCTTGGTCACGACCAGTTAAAGGTAAAGTTCCATTAAAGAGCGTTTCCACGTGGTAGAACCTCCTCAGGGAATATAAGGTTTTCATGAGGCTGATCTTGAGCCGCCATCCACGCACGAATACCTTCGTTTAAGAGAATATTTTTGGTGTAGAAAGTCTCAAATTCAGGATCTTCCGCTGCGCGGATTTCTTGAGAAACAAAGTCATAGGCACGTAGGTTCAGGGCCAGACCGACTACTCCAAGAGCACTCATCCATAAACCAGTTACTGGTACAAATAACATAAAGAAATGTAACCAACGTTTATTGGAAAAAGCAACCCCAAAGATTTGGGACCAAAAGCGGTTAGCAGTAACCATTGAATAAGTTTCTTCTGCTTGGGTTGGGTTAAAAGCACGGAATGTATTTGCGCCATCACCATCTTCAAATAAGGTATTTTCTACGGTAGCGCCATGAATAGCGCATAGTAGGGCAGCGCCCAATACACCAGCAACTCCCATCATATGAAATGGGTTTAATGTCCAATTATGAAACCCTTGGAAAAAGAGAATGAATCGAAATATAGCTGCTACACCAAAACTAGGCGCAAAGAACCAACCAGACTGGCCCAGTGGATAAATCAGGAATACAGAAACAAAAACAGCAATTGGACCGGAGAATGCGATTGCATTATAAGGCCGCAATTGAACAGATCGAGCAAGTTCAAATTGACGTAACATAAAACCTATTAATCCGAAAGCACCGTGAAGAGCAACAAAAGTCCACAGACCACCTAATTGACACCAACGGGTCAAATCTCCCTGTGCTTCAGGACCCCACAGTAACAACAAAGAGTGTGCTAAACTATTAGCAGGAGTAGAGACTGCTGCAGTTAAGAAGTTACAACCTTCCAAATAGGAACTTGCCAATCCATGAGTATACCATGAAGTTACAAAGGTGGTACCTGTGAACCAACCCCCCACGGCAAAATAGGCGCAAGGAAAGAGCAATAGACCGGACCAACCCACAAAAACAAAACGGTCCCTCCGTAACCAGTCATCCATAATATCAAATAAATCATTTTGATCTTTGGTAAATTTACCAAGAGCTATAGTCATAGTAATCCTCCTATTCAACTACTTCAAACCATTTCCGAACACCTCCTAGGATTTTCAACGATGGAACCTTCGAGGCTTTTTTCATTTTATATAGAATATGATTTCTCGTAGACTGTCCCTTCTTTTCTACTGGGGTTCGAATAGAAAAATTCTTTTTTTGTCCATTGATATCTAATAAATCCATTAACTTAATTAATTGGCTTATTCCTTTCTATTCTAACAAAATTCCCTAAGTCATGACTCGAAAATTGTCTTATGACTCATAAATCCTAGAAATACATTTTTTAAAGAACTATTCCAAAAACAAATGATCGATCGCTTTTATTACTCTCGTTACCAGCGGATCCCCAGACATACTACTCTGCTTTTATCAAATAAGATTCTTTTTGAATCTTGTTCGTGAAATTAAAAAAAAAAAATAGTTTTCTATATTATTCGAATTTGTATGTCTAGAAAACTACTAGAGGATCCTATTTTTACTTTCTATTTTACTATTTTTACTTTCTATTTTACATTGATTTCTTTTATTGTATTCTTTGTTCTATTTTTCTGTCATTCAGATTAATCTAATTCCGACGTATACCCTTTACTTGCGGATCGAGGTAATAAATTGGACTCTTTTTCTCTATTTATTTTTTTATCTATCTGTCCTATTTTTGAATATTCTAGGGAATTGGATTAATAATAATAGATTCTAACTGAAAGTTTCGTCCAATAATTGCCTTCAAAATCTCGTATGCATCATAGATATGAAAACCAAATGTTTGATACTCGAAGTCATGATTGGATGGATTTTTCTATTCTTTTTATAGACATATCTTCTATTTTTATAGACCTATCTTAAAGAAATAATAGAAATCAATTTTGATCTTTTCTTGTATTCGGAAAAAAGATATTTGGAAGTCAAATGACTTGTCTGTTGGAACTTAGAATAAGCCCTCCCATTGGAGGAGAGGAGTAGCAATTGATTCCTAGGAACAATAAGATATTATCCGAAATATAGACGGATTCTTGCAGAGTTCGAACCAAAAGGGTATTAAAAAGAAAAAAAGATACACTGTTCGAATTTCATTTCTATCCACCAATTGGAATATCAGAATAGTGGATATAGTTCTGATTCAATAGGTTAGGTCCACTTACTTTTTTTAGAATCTTTCCCTTTATTGGATTGGAAGAATCCAAAATAGGAGTATATGACAATTAAAGCAAAGAAAATATCAGATTCTAAAAAAAGAAATATATATAGAAAAGAATACTATTTCCCTTTCTAACTAGAATGAGTTTACTCTATTCGAATGATAACAATAACTTAATAGAGTTTAAATTCTAAATTGGATTTTTTATAATGAAATTCAACTATTCATTAGTTTTTTTTATTTTATTACAAACAGAAACTTCTTACAAATATCAAGAATATTTGTATATCTTTCTTCAAATAGAAATACTACTGTTATCATTTTTTGATCAAAAAAAAGCCCTTTATCAGATTTGAACCGATGACTTACGCCTTACCATGGCGTTACTCTACCGCTGAGTTAAAAGGGCGCCGTTTGAGTCAATTCCCGAATACAGAATCAGCCAATATGAATATGAATATGAATATGAGTTGAGTACATCTATTTCAAATATTTCCGAATCTTTGATAAATGGATTCTATCCTGTCCCTTAACTCAATTCTTATTGATCTTCATCCTTTTTTATTTTACTCCATTTCCGGATTCATTCTCATTTTTTTATTTCCCTACTTAGTGTGAAATAGAAATATACCTAATTCAATCTTCTTAACACTGAATGAAAGTGAACGAAATAAGGTGTTAATGCCCCCCTGTTCCAGCAAATCAATTATTTCCAGAAAGGATTCTATGTTTATTTTGGTTTCTTTCGCATTACTTCGTTTTATTTTGTATTTTGTTGAATTCTAGATTGGTGATTGGAATGAACCATTTCGAAATCGAAAGGGTGAATCCAAAAATTGTAAGGAATTCTGAAAGATGGGAAGATCCTTCTGATTGAATCATTCTATTGACAATTTCAAAAAACTGTTCATACTATGAACATAGTAGAATGGAGGTCGGGCAAGGCTGCCCCCATCGTCTAGCGGTTTAGGACATCTCTCTTTCAAGGAGGCAACGGGGATTCGACTTCCCCTGGGGGTAGGATACTACGAAAGGAAATGGATCAGGGATTATCAATAAAGACTAAATTGGATTCTTCCTGCTGGGTCGATGCCCGAGCGGTTAATGGGGACGGACTGTAAATTCGTTGGCAATATGTCTACGCTGGTTCAAATCCAGCTCGGCCCAAAAATAAAATATTTACGGATCCACCATGAAATGATAGACCCCATTTGGTGTTCTCTTAAAATCACCAATGGGTTCGGATACACAAGATTAGAATCTCGAGTCCTATGTGTTTTTTCCATATTACTTACATATTTTTTCCACAAATTAGGATTTTGCAAAATTCCTATCGGGATCTGTAAGTTTAAAGTCTAAGGAAAGGGTTAAAGTTAAAAAACAAAAAAGACTCTTTTTTGTTTCCTTGATTTCTTGATTGATTTATTTTTAAATCAAGTTGGCAATAACGAACGGATTGCGATGCGAGTCATCCGTGTCGATAAAGTGCAGACCCATCCAAATAGGAATATATATAGAAGTAAGCCCCAGGGGTTCGAATCTCAAATAGAAAAACAAAGAATTTGGATGAAATTGTAAGAATATATATGTATACTATACGACTTTTTCCCTGGGATTGTAGTTCAATTGGTCAGAGCACCGCCCTGTCAAGGCGGAAGCTGCGGGTTCGAGTCCCGTCAGTCCCGATGGATACAAATCCAAAAAATATCAATGGATTTAGTGTATGAAAGGGAATAAAAATAAAAAAAAAATATCATTTCTAACGGGTATCTCCTTTTTTCTTTTTTAGTTTTAGGGAAAGGTTGGGACAAAGAAAAAGGACTTTTGGATTGCATCAGAAAGTCATTTTCTTATTTGGTATGGATAAAACATCTTCCGATGTTATACTATTCAATTCTCGACCATGAATTCTTGATTTGATAGATCACATATAGTTATTCGTGATATGGATCCGATTGGATATCATCGAGATCCTATTTATACCATTGAATTTAGTGAAGAAATATTTTTTATTTCTATGGGATTAAATCCCGAAGTATTTATTAGAAATTAAAGAGAAAGAAAACATAGAGATTATGGAAGTAAATATTCTCGCATTTATAGCTACTGCACTCTTTATTCTAGTTCCTACTGCCTTTTTACTTATAATTTATGTAAAAACGGTAAGTCAAAGTGACTAATTTTACTGAAACATGACTTCTTATTTCTTAGCAATGATTGAAGAAAAACATGAAAAAAGGATTTCTATTTCTTTTAATCTTTGTTTTAAATAAAATGATCAGACTACAACCAGCAGAATTCTATTAACCATATAGTAGAAAGAAATCAAATCTATTTCTTTCTACTATATTCTCTATTACGGTAGGAGTAGGATAAAAATAGAATGTTTTACTAAAAAAAAAAGAGTTCCTATGGAGGAACCAATTTATCATTTTCTTTTCATATGGATATATGGATATCGATCTATAGATATATATGGAATGTAGGCGTCCACATTTTTCTTTATTTCATCTAAATCTATTCTATTTGTATTGGTTCCAATCAATCTGAAATAATTCAAAAGCAACGCCATTTTTATTCTTCTTAGTTTCATTTTTAGATTTAAGATTCTTTATCAGAATCCCGGTAACTAATAAATAAAAATAAAGAATCTTTTTAGTATTCCAAAATTTAAATAGATTAAATGGAATCGGAATCCGTTTCCAATTATCTTGATTCCCGGGATATCAAGATGGCAACAATTTAAATATTTGTTTGATTCAAAGAGTTTTTTTTTCAATAAGATATATACATGGAATATATTACACCACTGGAAGCAATACAAGAGAATTTCTAAATCCAGATAGAATTGCATTTCATTAATTAGTATTAATAAAATAACTCAAATAGTTCAAAACTGGAAGAACTCAGCTATAAAACAATTGAGACAGTTTGATCCCTTAACTCAATTAGTATTACCTTTAAAGTCCACTTCTTCCCCATACTACAAGGGAAAGGGAAAATGTAAAAACTACCATTAAAGCAGCCCAAGCAAGACTTACTATATCCATGTCAATTATGTCTCCTATCTATATCAATATGATCAATATGAAGAAATTCTTTTATTAATTCTTTTTTTATTGTTTACTTATTTTTCTTGTATTCTTTTAGTTTTTCACTAAAAATTGGAGAATATCTTCTAATAATAGTGGAATCGCTGGTACAGAGTCAAAAAAGGATTCCATTCCGTCCTAACACCATTGACGAAACATCCAATTAGAACATATAGCAAGTTCTTATCCGATTTGGAGTAGAATTGAAAAATTGAAAGCATAAATAAAAAATATACTTAGAAGTAGTAAGGTAATGAATCCTACTAATAGGTAGGAACTATGTTTTCTTTCCCCCCCCATTTTAGTAAGTAAAAAATAAAGAATCAAGATAGATTCTTTTGCATACTCTTATTTGCATCTGTTCGTTCCATCGGATCTAATCCTTATTGTATCTCGATTCGTTCTCTAAAACAATTGGAAAAGAGCCTATTCAATTCTTTTACTATAGATTACCCCAAAGAAAGAGTTTTCTTTTTCTTAGAATGGAAATGGAATAGAAATATATTTCTAATATAGACTCATGATTCTATTTTTTTTTTTAAGTTAATTAAGAAAGTTGTATTTGGTGAATTCAATTCCCGCTTTCATTCCTTCACTATCTATTTCGACATAAACAATAAGAGGACTCTAGGAAAAGACAAATTATCCATCCTAGAATCCTGTTTTCCCTTTGTCTATTTCTACTTTACTTAATATTCTGTACCTACCTATTTTTTTAGGTTTAGTATCGAGTTAATTCTAAAACAATAGAAATTAGAGGATTTCTAGAACATTAAAATCCGAAAACAGCTACATAATCATATGGTTCGAATTAATTGTGCAGTTGAAAAAAAAAAAAAACCAAGAACCAAATAGTCTTCTTCACAATATACATACTATGACTGAACTAATTCTACGGTACAAGGAATTTTCTAAATATAGTATATCTACAAAAACTAGAAAGAACCAAGGGTGTTTACAGAATTTATCAACAAAAATGGAGTTCTTTTTACCAGCTTAATATGTTGATTAATTCAAATTCCTAAAAATTCATTTCGAACAATTGAACCTTCTCAAATTGTTTCTTTTTAAGAACCAAAAAGATTTGTGCCAAAATAATAGATGCCAAGAAGAGCAAGAGACCTTGGACACGTAATGGATCTTGAAGCACTATTTCTGCATCCCCCTGACCAAATCCACCCACATTAGGATTACTCGTTAATGGTTGATCAAGTTTGATAGATTCACCCTCTGAAACAAGAAGTTCTGGTCCTGGCGGTAGAATATCAATCACTTCACGTCCATCTGATGCATCTACTATCGTTATTTCGTATCCACCTTTTTCTTTTCGTATTATTTTGTTTACTACACCTGTTGCTGTAGCATTATAAACATTATTATTACTTTTGCTTCCGTCGGGATAAATCTGACCCCTTCCCCTGTTCCCGCCTACGTATAGAGGATATTTTAAGAAGTAAACATCTCTCTTAGTAGCAGGATCTGGAGAAAGAATAGGAAAGGTAATTTCACTATATTTTTTCCCAGGAACGGGGCCTATCACAAGAATATTTTTTTTTGTGGGACGATAGCTTTGAAAAGACAAATTACCCATCTTTTCTTTAATCTCGGGCGAAAGACGATGAGGAGGGGCCAATTCAAAACCCTCTGGTAAAATAAGAATAGCTCCTACATTCAAAGCCCCCTTTTTACCATTAGCAAGAACTTGTTTCACTTGCATATCATAAGGAATTCGCACAACTGCTTCAAATACAGTATCGGGAAGTACCGCTTGTGGAACCTCAATATCTACGGGCTTATTAGCTAAATGGCAATTAGCACATACAATCCGGCCGGTAGCTTCTCGAGGATTTTCATAACCTTGTTGGGCAAAAATGGGATATGCATTTGAAATGGGTGCTCGAGTTATTATATGGATCATGAGCAATACGGAAATAGATCGGGTAATCTCTTTCTTTATCCAAGAAAAAGCAT
>CAWUDS030007215.1:0-30489 GCA_963859935.3 Lathyrus sativus
CAATGGAATTGATTTGTATAGGAAGAAGCCCTGTCAAATAAATATTTTTTTCGATCATCTTTCGATTGTTAATACGATATATAAGGATCGCTAGTAGAAATAAGACAAAATTCTTGATCGTGAAATATCTTGTTAAACCGCGTGAAACTAGGATACTCCAAATTCTGGAGTCTAAGAGTTTGATAAAACTCTCTTGATGGAAAAAAATGTGAATGACAGATATGACTGAATGGAATTGTGTCCAGGAATCTGAGAAATAGGAAGAATTCTTGCTCTCTCTAAAAATGTCTCGCAATTCTAAAATCCAAATGTCTAAGTCATTTTTCTTCGTTTGATTCATATATCCCCCTTTATTTAAAAAAATTAAAAAAATTTGATGTATTTTTTTTATCGATTGTTTTTTCTATTCTATTTATTTCTCTTTTCTCTATGTATTTATTTATATCTAAACTGAGATATATCATCATACCAGCAACTTGATTTGCTATTTCACTCTCAATCTCTTGCCCTAAAAAAAGGATTCTGTCGTAAAAAAGTTGATGGTATAAGTCAACCCAAGTAGCTTCATCCTCGCCAGGAATTTGAAAGGCTACCTTTGGAACACCTACTGGCATAAAAAAATGATGAAGTTGTCTGACACCAGCATGTTACTTTGATGTCAAATTGTGCAGATTATAGATATTTATCTATGATCTATATATCTATTTTATTTTCGATTCCGAAAAGAATATGAAATTCAGAAAATAATATGAATATTTTAATCTTCAAGTTTTTCGTTTTACTATGTATATCATATTAAGTATAAGATATAAGCTTTTTCCAATAGAAGAAGTTTGACCCCTCCCATTAATAATTCCCATTATTAATGTTTTCGTTTTCTTTATTGGTGGGGTCTTATATATTCCATTTTCATGTGCCTCACAACCCGAAAGAATTCGGGGGGAGGGGTCATTTCGTTTTTTGATCTAGAATGAATAGTTTCAAGAGATGAGAGAATTCAGAATACCCACTAGAAATACTAATCCAATCCATAAGGATGTAGCGGAAAAGACAACATTTTTGTTACTTGACCAACCATCAGGAGAAGCAAATACAACAGGTACACTAATTAATAAAATGGATGAAGTAACAATTAATGCAAAAACAGCTAATTGAAACGCAATAGTCATGTTTATAATCCTCTAATTTACCAACAAAAGAACTATACCATTTGATCCCCCAACCCCTTTTCTTTTGATTTGACCCCTTCCAAAAATAAATAAAAAACACATTCTCATTATGGGGGGTTTTATCATGAATCCATTGATTTTAGATGACACTCCTTATTGAGGCATGAATCGAGGGGTAGTTTTTTTTTTTTTTACTTCACAAAAGAGCATGCTGGATCATGAATATATAATATATAATATATATGGATAGAGAACTAGACCAATAGATTCACACTGGATATCTTTATCATAGAGAAAAGGGTATTAATTTGTATGGTCATGTTCTCTTGAGTGGAATAAAGATAAAATAGAAATTAGCTTTTGGAGAGATGGCTGAGTGGTTGATAGCTCCGGTCTTGAAAACCGGTATAGTTCCAAACAAAGAACTATCGAGGGTTCGAATCCCCCTCTCTCCTTTTTCTTGGCGAATGGATTTTTTTCTTTTATTGATTTAAATTGATTTAAGTTGGCTCGGTTTTTTCGGGCTCGGCTAAGTGGTGATATAGCCGAGCCCGAAAAAAGATTAGATATAAATGAATTGAAAAAGAAAATATTTTTTCAATATGATCTCCTCGACTCAACTCAATATGTATACTAAAATCAAAGTGATTCTTACGTCAAGCATTGGATTTCATGTCTCAATTAAGAGGAGTCATGGAAAGAACAGGCTCCAAATCTCTATCAATTCCTTTTTCAAATCCTGCGGCAGCTGCGCGAGCTCTTCCCGCGTGCCATAAATGACCTACGAATAGGAAGAATCCTAGAACAAAATGAGAAGTAGCTAACCAACTTCTAGGAGAGACATAATTGACTGCATTAATTTCTGTAGCTACGCCACCCACGGAATTTAAAGAACCTAAAGGAGCATGAGTCATATATTCTGCGGAACGACGTTCTTGCCAAGGCTGTATATCTTTTTTCAGTCTACTCAAGTCCAAACCATTAGGACCTCTTAGAGGTTCTAACCAGGGAGCACGCAGATCCCAAAAACGCATAGTTTCTCCTCCAAAAATGACTTCTCCGGTCGGAGAACGCATTAGATATTTACCTAAACCGGTAGGCCCTTGAGCGGAGCCTACATTAGCTCCAAGACGTTGGTCTCTAACTAGAAAAGTAAATGCTTGAGCTTGAGAAGCTTCCGGTCCAGTGGGACCATAAAACTCACTAGGATAAGCAGTATTATTAAACCAGACAAAGCAACAAGCTATAAAACCAAAAACGGCTAAAGCACCTAAACTATAAGATAAGTAAGCTTCCCCAGACCATACTAGTGCACGCCGAGCCCATGCAAAGGGTTTGGTTAAGATATGCCAGATTCCACCAAGTATACAAATGGAACCCAACCATACATGTCCCCCAATTATATCTTCCAAATCGTCCACACTAACAATCCAACCTTCTCCCCCAAAAGGCGATTTTAGTAAATAACCAAATATAATGCTTGGACTAAGGGTTAAGTTGGTAATTTTTCTTACATCTCCCCCTCCTGGAGCCCAGGTATCATATATACCCCCAAAATAAAAAGCCTTCAATATTAGAAGAAAAGCCCCTATACCTAACAAAATTAAGTGAATACCTAAAATAGTAGTCATTTTATTTCTATCTTTCCATACATAACCAAAGAATGGAAAAGATTCTTCAAGAGTCTCAGGTCCCAGAAGTGCATGATAAATACCGCCAAAGCCCAATACTGCAGAGGAAATTAAGTGAAGTACTCCAGATACAAAGTATGGAAAGGTGTCGATAACTTCCCCTCCAGGACCTACCCCCCAACCTAGAGTAGCTAGATGGGGAAGTAAAATTAAGCCTTGTTCATACATGGGCTTCTCGGGTACGAAATGAGCAACTTCAAATAGGTTCATTGCTCCGGCCCAGAATACTATTAATCCGGCATGGGCTACATGGGCCCCCAGTAGTTTACCGGATAAATTGATAAGTCGGGCATTCCCGGCCCACCAAGCAAAACCAGTCGTTTCTTGGTCACGACCAGTTAAAGGTAAAGTTCCATTAAAGAGCGTTTCCACGTGGTAGAACCTCCTCAGGGAATATAAGGTTTTCATGAGGCTGATCTTGAGCCGCCATCCACGCACGAATACCTTCGTTTAAGAGAATATTTTTGGTGTAGAAAGTCTCAAATTCAGGATCTTCCGCTGCGCGGATTTCTTGAGAAACAAAGTCATAGGCACGTAGGTTCAGGGCCAGACCGACTACTCCAAGAGCACTCATCCATAAACCAGTTACTGGTACAAATAACATAAAGAAATGTAACCAACGTTTATTGGAAAAAGCAACCCCAAAGATTTGGGACCAAAAGCGGTTAGCAGTAACCATTGAATAAGTTTCTTCTGCTTGGGTTGGGTTAAAAGCACGGAATGTATTTGCGCCATCACCATCTTCAAATAAGGTATTTTCTACGGTAGCGCCATGAATAGCGCATAGTAGGGCAGCGCCCAATACACCAGCAACTCCCATCATATGAAATGGGTTTAATGTCCAATTATGAAACCCTTGGAAAAAGAGAATGAATCGAAATATAGCTGCTACACCAAAACTAGGCGCAAAGAACCAACCAGACTGGCCCAGTGGATAAATCAGGAATACAGAAACAAAAACAGCAATTGGACCGGAGAATGCGATTGCATTATAAGGCCGCAATTGAACAGATCGAGCAAGTTCAAATTGACGTAACATAAAACCTATTAATCCGAAAGCACCGTGAAGAGCAACAAAAGTCCACAGACCACCTAATTGACACCAACGGGTCAAATCTCCCTGTGCTTCAGGACCCCACAGTAACAACAAAGAGTGTGCTAAACTATTAGCAGGAGTAGAGACTGCTGCAGTTAAGAAGTTACAACCTTCCAAATAGGAACTTGCCAATCCATGAGTATACCATGAAGTTACAAAGGTGGTACCTGTGAACCAACCCCCCACGGCAAAATAGGCGCAAGGAAAGAGCAATAGACCGGACCAACCCACAAAAACAAAACGGTCCCTCCGTAACCAGTCATCCATAATATCAAATAAATCATTTTGATCTTTGGTAAATTTACCAAGAGCTATAGTCATAGTAATCCTCCTATTCAACTACTTCAAACCATTTCCGAACACCTCCTAGGATTTTCAACGATGGAACCTTCGAGGCTTTTTTCATTTTATATAGAATATGATTTCTCGTAGACTGTCCCTTCTTTTCTACTGGGGTTCGAATAGAAAAATTCTTTTTTTGTCCATTGATATCTAATAAATCCATTAACTTAATTAATTGGCTTATTCCTTTCTATTCTAACAAAATTCCCTAAGTCATGACTCGAAAATTGTCTTATGACTCATAAATCCTAGAAATACATTTTTTAAAGAACTATTCCAAAAACAAATGATCGATCGCTTTTATTACTCTCGTTACCAGCGGATCCCCAGACATACTACTCTGCTTTTATCAAATAAGATTCTTTTTGAATCTTGTTCGTGAAATTAAAAAAAAAAAAATAGTTTTCTATATTATTCGAATTTGTATGTCTAGAAAAACTACTAGAGGATCCTATTTTTACTTTCTATTTTACTATTTTTACTTTCTATTCTATTTTACATTGATTTCTTTTATTGTATTCTTTGTTCTATTTTTCTGTCATTCAGATTAATCTAATTCCGACGTATACCCTTTACTTGCGGATCGAGGTAATAAATTGGACTCTTTTCTCTATTTATTTTTTATCTATCTGTCCTATTTTTGAATATTCTAGGGAATTGGATTAATAATAATAGATTCTAACTGAAAGTTTCGTCCAATAATTGCCTTCAAAATCTCGTATGCATCATAGATATGAAAACCAAATGTTTGATACTCGAAGTCATGATTGGATGGATTTTTCTATTCTTTTTATAGACATATCTTCTATTTTTATAGACCTATCTTAAAGAAATAATAGAAATCAATTTTGATCTTTTCTTGTATTCGGAAAAAAGATATTTGGAAGTCAAATGACTTGTCTGTTGGAACTTAGAATAAGCCCTCCCATTGGAGGAGAGGAGTAGCAATTGATTCCTAGGAACAATAAGATATTATCCGAAATATAGACGGATTCTTGCAGAGTTCGAACCAAAAGGGTATTAAAAAGAAAAAAAGATACACTGTTCGAATTTCATTTCTATCCACCAATTGGAATATCAGAATAGTGGATATAGTTCTGATTCAATAGGTTAGGTCCACTTACTTTTTTTAGAATCTTTCCCTTTATTGGATTGGAAGAATCCAAAATAGGAGTATATGACAATTAAAGCAAAGAAAATATCAGATTCTAAAAAAAGAAATATATATAGAAAAGAATACTATTTCCCTTTCTAACTAGAATGAGTTTACTCTATTCGAATGATAACAATAACTTAATAGAGTTTAAATTCTAAATTGGATTTTTTATAATGAAATTCAACTATTCATTAGTTTTTTTTATTTTATTACAAACAGAAACTTCTTACAAATATCAAGAATATTTGTATATCTTTCTTCAAATAGAAATACTACTGTTATCATTTTTTGATCAAAAAAAAGCCCTTTATCAGATTTGAACCGATGACTTACGCCTTACCATGGCGTTACTCTACCGCTGAGTTAAAAGGGCGCCGTTTGAGTCAATTCCCGAATACAGAATCAGCCAATATGAATATGAATATGAATATGAGTTGAGTACATCTATTTCAAATATTTCCGAATCTTTGATAAATGGATTCTATCCTGTCCCTTAACTCAATTCTTATTGATCTTCATCCTTTTTTATTTTACTCCATTTCCGGATTCATTCTCATTTTTTTATTTCCCTACTTAGTGTGAAATAGAAATATACCTAATTCAATCTTCTTAACACTGAATGAAAGTGAACGAAATAAGGTGTTAATGCCCCCCTGTTCCAGCAAATCAATTATTTCCAGAAAGGATTCTATGTTTATTTTGGTTTCTTTCGCATTACTTCGTTTTATTTTGTATTTTGTTGAATTCTAGATTGGTGATTGGAATGAACCATTTCGAAATCGAAAGGGTGAATCCAAAAATTGTAAGGAATTCTGAAAGATGGGAAGATCCTTCTGATTGAATCATTCTATTGACAATTTCAAAAAACTGTTCATACTATGAACATAGTAGAATGGAGGTCGGGCAAGGCTGCCCCCATCGTCTAGCGGTTTAGGACATCTCTCTTTCAAGGAGGCAACGGGGATTCGACTTCCCCTGGGGGTAGGATACTACGAAAGGAAATGGATCAGGGATTATCAATAAAGACTAAATTGGATTCTTCCTGCTGGGTCGATGCCCGAGCGGTTAATGGGGACGGACTGTAAATTCGTTGGCAATATGTCTACGCTGGTTCAAATCCAGCTCGGCCCAAAAATAAAATATTTACGGATCCACCATGAAATGATAGACCCCATTTGGTGTTCTCTTAAAATCACCAATGGGTTCGGATACACAAGATTAGAATCTCGAGTCCTATGTGTTTTTTCCATATTACTTACATATTTTTTCCACAAATTAGGATTTTGCAAAATTCCTATCGGGATCTGTAAGTTTAAAGTCTAAGGAAAGGGTTAAAGTTAAAAAACAAAAAAGACTCTTTTTTGTTTCCTTGATTTCTTGATTGATTTATTTTTAAATCAAGTTGGCAATAACGAACGGATTGCGATGCGAGTCATCCGTGTCGATAAAGTGCAGACCCATCCAAATAGGAATATATATAGAAGTAAGCCCCAGGGGTTCGAATCTCAAATAGAAAAACAAAGAATTTGGATGAAATTGTAAGAATATATATGTATACTATACGACTTTTTCCCTGGGATTGTAGTTCAATTGGTCAGAGCACCGCCCTGTCAAGGCGGAAGCTGCGGGTTCGAGTCCCGTCAGTCCCGATGGATACAAATCCAAAAAATATCAATGGATTTAGTGTATGAAAGGGAATAAAAATAAAAAAAAAATATCATTTCTAACGGGTATCTCCTTTTTTCTTTTTTAGTTTTAGGGAAAGGTTGGGACAAAGAAAAAGGACTTTTGGATTGCATCAGAAAGTCATTTTCTTATTTGGTATGGATAAAACATCTTCCGATGTTATACTATTCAATTCTCGACCATGAATTCTTGATTTGATAGATCACATATAGTTATTCGTGATATGGATCCGATTGGATATCATCGAGATCCTATTTATACCATTGAATTTAGTGAAGAAATATTTTTTATTTCTATGGGATTAAATCCCGAAGTATTTATTAGAAATTAAAGAGAAAGAAAACATAGAGATTATGGAAGTAAATATTCTCGCATTTATAGCTACTGCACTCTTTATTCTAGTTCCTACTGCCTTTTTACTTATAATTTATGTAAAAACGGTAAGTCAAAGTGACTAATTTTACTGAAACATGACTTCTTATTTCTTAGCAATGATTGAAGAAAAACATGAAAAAAGGATTTCTATTTCTTTTAATCTTTGTTTTAAATAAAATGATCAGACTACAACCAGCAGAATTCTATTAACCATATAGTAGAAAGAAATCAAATCTATTTCTTTCTACTATATTCTCTATTACGGTAGGAGTAGGATAAAAATAGAATGTTTTACTAAAAAAAAAAGAGTTCCTATGGAGGAACCAATTTATCATTTTCTTTTCATATGGATATATGGATATCGATCTATAGATATATATGGAATGTAGGCGTCCACATTTTTCTTTATTTCATCTAAATCTATTCTATTTGTATTGGTTCCAATCAATCTGAAATAATTCAAAAGCAACGCCATTTTTATTCTTCTTAGTTTCATTTTTAGATTTAAGATTCTTTATCAGAATCCCGGTAACTAATAAATAAAAATAAAGAATCTTTTTAGTATTCCAAAATTTAAATAGATTAAATGGAATCGGAATCCGTTTCCAATTATCTTGATTCCCGGGATATCAAGATGGCAACAATTTAAATATTGTTTGATTCAAAGAGTTTTTTTTTCAATAAGATATATACATGGAATATATTACACCACTGGAAGCAATACAAGAGAATTTCTAAATCCAGATAGAATTGCATTTCATTAATTAGTATTAATAAAATAACTCAAATAGTTCAAAACTGGAAGAACTCAGCTATAAAACAATTGAGACAGTTTGATCCCTTAACTCAATTAGTATTACCTTTAAAGTCCACTTCTTCCCCATACTACAAGGGAAAGGGAAAATGTAAAAACTACCATTAAAGCAGCCCAAGCAAGACTTACTATATCCATGTCAATTATGTCTCCTATCTATATCAATATGATCAATATGAAGAAATTCTTTTATTAATTCTTTTTTTATTGTTTACTTATTTTTCTTGTATTCTTTTAGTTTTTCACTAAAAATTGGAGAATATCTTCTAATAATAGTGGAATCGCTGGTACAGAGTCAAAAAAGGATTCCATTCCGTCCTAACACCATTGACGAAACATCCAATTAGAACATATAGCAAGTTCTTATCCGATTTGGAGTAGAATTGAAAAATTGAAAGCATAAATAAAAAATATACTTAGAAGTAGTAAGGTAATGAATCCTACTAATAGGTAGGAACTATGTTTTCTTTCCCCCCCCATTTTAGTAAGTAAAAAATAAAGAATCAAGATAGATTCTTTTGCATACTCTTATTTGCATCTGTTCGTTCCATCGGATCTAATCCTTATTGTATCTCGATTCGTTCTCTAAAACAATTGGAAAAGAGCCTATTCAATTCTTTTACTATAGATTACCCCAAAGAAAGAGTTTTCTTTTTCTTAGAATGGAAATGGAATAGAAATATATTTCTAATATAGACTCATGATTCTATTTTTTTTTTTAAGTTAATTAAGAAAGTTGTATTTGGTGAATTCAATTCCCGCTTTCATTCCTTCACTATCTATTTCGACATAAACAATAAGAGGACTCTAGGAAAAGACAAATTATCCATCCTAGAATCCTGTTTTCCCTTTGTCTATTTCTACTTTACTTAATATTCTGTACCTACCTATTTTTTTAGGTTTAGTATCGAGTTAATTCTAAAACAATAGAAATTAGAGGATTTCTAGAACATTAAAATCCGAAAACAGCTACATAATCATATGGTTCGAATTAATTGTGCAGTTGAAAAAAAAAAAAAACCAAGAACCAAATAGTCTTCTTCACAATATACATACTATGACTGAACTAATTCTACGGTACAAGGAATTTTCTAAATATAGTATATCTACAAAAACTAGAAAGAACCAAGGGTGTTTACAGAATTTATCAACAAAAATGGAGTTCTTTTTACCAGCTTAATATGTTGATTAATTCAAATTCCTAAAAATTCATTTCGAACAATTGAACCTTCTCAAATTGTTTCTTTTAAGAACCAAAAAGATTTGTGCCAAAATAATAGATGCCAAGAAGAGCAAGAGACCTTGGACACGTAATGGATCTTGAAGCACTATTTCTGCATCCCCCTGACCAAATCCACCCACATTAGGATTACTCGTTAATGGTTGATCAAGTTTGATAGATTCACCCTCTGAAACAAGAAGTTCTGGTCCTGGCGGTAGAATATCAATCACTTCACGTCCATCTGATGCATCTACTATCGTTATTTCGTATCCACCTTTTTCTTTTCGTATTATTTTGTTTACTACACCTGTTGCTGTAGCATTATAAACATTATTATTACTTTTGCTTCCGTCGGGATAAATCTGACCCCTTCCCCTGTTCCCGCCTACGTATAGAGGATATTTTAAGAAGTAAACATCTCTCTTAGTAGCAGGATCTGGAGAAAGAATAGGAAAGGTAATTTCACTATATTTTTTCCCAGGAACGGGGCCTATCACAAGAATATTTTTTTTTGTGGGACGATAGCTTTGAAAAGACAAATTACCCATCTTTTCTTTAATCTCGGGCGAAAGACGATGAGGAGGGGCCAATTCAAAACCCTCTGGTAAAATAAGAATAGCTCCTACATTCAAAGCCCCCTTTTTACCATTAGCAAGAACTTGTTTCACTTGCATATCATAAGGAATTCGCACAACTGCTTCAAATACAGTATCGGGAAGTACCGCTTGTGGAACCTCAATATCTACGGGCTTATTAGCTAAATGGCAATTAGCACATACAATCCGGCCGGTAGCTTCTCGAGGATTTTCATAACCTTGTTGGGCAAAAATGGGATATGCATTTGAAATGGGTGCTCGAGTTATTATATGGATCATGAGCAATACGGAAATAGATCGGGTAATCTCTTTCTTTATCCAAGAAAAAGCATTTCTAGTTTGCATGGTCCAATCCTTGATCCTGAAAATTTCTACAATAAGATTAGGTAGGGAACTGGCACAGTTCCCTATCCATGATTCTGCTATTTACTCCAATTATTTGCCTATAATATAGGAAGAATACGAGTAAAACGAAAATGAATAAGTGAAATTTGGAATGTTTAGCTTTTATATAAAAGCTAAACAAATTTTAGAATTGGATCAGTGGGTCCTTTTTTCAGTCATTCACGGAATGGAATTGAATCATAAATCGATAAAAGCGACGGAGATACACAATTTAAATAACGGAAAATCCAGTATTTAAAAATAATATTTAAAATGGCTGGCAAAATAGAAACAAGAAAAGATATAATATGATCATTCGGAGTAAATCCAAAATCTTTATAGACAGACCAAATCATTAGTTCCCAAAGACCAGTCGAATGGTATCCTACAGAGAAATCAATTAAGAAAAGAATAGAAAAAGCTTTTATTGTGTCACTTAAGTTATATACAAATTCTTGAACCCAAGAGTTAAGAATAATGAGTTCTTGATTACCCCTAATAGAATAAACACTTAGAATAAGGAAACATATTATATTTGTAAAGAAATGAAAAATCGTATGGATATTATCTTCGTTGTTCGTCTGAATCAATTGGATGGTCGCTTTGTAGATTTCGATACGAAGGTTTTGTAAATGTGTTTCCGGGTATTCCTTTAGCATTTCATCCAAGAGGAACAGTTCCTCGAACTCTAGGAATTTCTTTACAATAGTTTTTTCTTGAATAGTATTCAAGAAAATTTCGGATTCTTTCGTATTCCACCAATTAGTAATCCAAGATTCCAGACTTTTCTTAAATGTAAAAGAGATGCACCAGGGCAAAAAGACTATAGATGTAAGACATAGAAGGGGAATGAATGCTTTCTTTTTTGCCATTTTTCGTCCTCAGTTTCATCTCATTTTTCAACTCTAGAATATTCTATATATTCTAATATTTCTATCAAGCATAAGTTCTATTACAAGTAAATACTAATAAAAAAGCGAGTTTAGCCTATAATATATTAATTATTATAGGCTAAACTCGCTTTATAGGCTAAACTCGATCGGCTAAACTCGCTTTTTTATTAGTATTCTTTGTAAATAATGTCCAATGGTATATTCAAGAATCTGGACAACTCCAAAGCATGTTTTGCAAGCATATATCTACGACCATCTTTAGTAGGAGTCATCGGCAAGGTCCCGTGTTTTCTGGTTTCAATATAAAGGACATCACCCCAGATTCGGTTAGTTACTAGTATGAGGCACGAAATTTCTTTTATTAAAATGCGGCGAACATTAGAGCTACTTATTCCAGGAATAGGAAGTCTGTAACGAGTAATATATAGCACTCCTTTCTTTTATCGAAAAAATTAGTTCCGCCAATTACAGTCCAATAATTAATATATTGAAACATGATACCGCTTAGGATACTGACAATTGCAGTGATAAGCAGAGAAACAATCTTATTTGGTAGCACAAAGAGCCATTTAATCGGTGCATCGAAAATGTTCATCCGAGTAAGATTGCTATAGAAACGATAGAGAGAAAAGAATCCCACGAAAAAACTGACATGACTTAAAATTCGAAAAAAAACGTGTTGGAAACCCGGGATAGTGTCCATCCAAGTAGTTTCTGACACATAGGAACATAAAACTTTTTTGTTTGTCTCGTCCTTAATGAATTCACGGATCATTTGAAGTAAATAATCCAAAATTGTTCTAAGGAAATAAAAAAACAAAACGAAAAAGATATTCCTAAAAAGAAAGGCCGCAAAACATAAAATAAATAAATCCACCAGGATGTGTGGCGGATACGGGCGGCTTCTTTCTAGGAGAAGAACTATTACTTTTAATATACTTAAAAGGTAAGTTCCATGCAGGAAAATATGTGTCACTGTAATAATAATACAGTGTCTTTTTTTCCAGATCCACAGGTTTTTCAAAAATCTTTTACAGTGTCTTTTTTTCCAGATCCACAGGTTTTTCAAAAATCTTTTCAAGTCTTTTAGATCCATAGTCTATATATCAGAGTTACTAAATAGGAGAAATAAAAAATATATTCTTAGTCTAAATTAGTTTAAATAAAATAGTGTAAAATAAGGTATTAGCTACAAACTAGTTACAAAAAGGCGGAAATAAAAAATAGATTCTTAGTGCAAAATAACGTAAAACTAAGTTTAAAATTGTTTTTATTCAATCTTCCAAATTTTTAGTCAAAGGAACGAAACCATGGAACTGAAATAACTCCGTTAAAAACTGCTTTAAAAAATGACGTGGTACGACTGAATCCAATACTCCCTTGTCGAATAAAAGGTCCGCCGATTGGGAACCTTCAGGCACTTCCACATTCAACAATTGTTCAATCACTCTTTTACCCGCAAATGCAATGGTTGCGTTTGGTTCCGCAATAACGATATCCCCCAACATCGCAAAACTAGCGGTTACCCCACCAGTAGTCGGAGATGTAAGTATCGCTACATAGAATAACTTTTTATTTATTTGATAATTATATAACGCAGAAGAAATTTTAGCCATTTGCATTAAGCTCAAACTTCCTTCTTGCATACGCGCTCCTCCGGAAGCACAGACTATAATTAGAGGTAAAAGTTGATTGGTAGCATATTCGATCAACCGAGTTATTTTCTCACCCACTACGGATCCCATACTACCCGCGATAAACTCAGAATCCATAACAGCTATTGCTAAAGGAATACCATTTAGTTGACCTATGCCTGTTTGAACCGCTTCTGGTAATCCTGTCTTTTCTTGATAAGAATCAAGACGATCGATATAAGGTTGATCTTCTTCCTCTTCCTCGGGAGGATCCACGAAAATCAAGTCGAATGCAATGGGATCCCATTGAAGAATTGGAATTTTTTCAATCGAATCAAATTTAATGGGATCCAGAGAAACCATGTCTTCATCCATAGGATTCCAAGTACCTGGATCAATCAAAAGTTCGATTCTATCTGAACTTCTCATTTTCAGATGCTCACCACAGTATTCGCAAATACTCAGTTTGGCTACTAAAAATTGTTTAAAATTTAAGCTAGAGCAAGTTTCGCATAGAACCCATAAATGACTATATTGGTTCATTTTAGCCAGCATATCCATTTTGCTATTATCATCACTATCCTTCTGACATATATCTGTATCTGATGTATCAGATATCTCCAATGGATCTGATCTATCTGATCCATCCGGATCATTTATATAATCTGGATCTGATGTCTCCAATGTCTCCAATGGATCTGATCTATCTGATCCATCCGGATAATAGATCTCATCTAGATCTGATGTCTCCAATGTCTCCAATGGATCTGATCTATCTGATCCATCCAGATAATAGATCTCATCTAGATCGTATATACCATATAGATCCTCCTCTGTATCTGATAGATCAGATAGATCTATCTCCAATGGATCTGATATATCAGATCCATCTATATAATATGGATAATCTGTATCTGATGGATCAGATAGATCCATCTCCAATGGATCTGATATATCAGATCCATCCATATATAATATGGATAATCTGTATCTGATAGATCAGATAGATCTATCTCCAATGGATCTGATATATCTGATGTATCAGCAAATGGATCGTATCGATAATCTGTATCGGATGGATCAGATAGATCTATCTCCAATGGATCTGATATATCTGATCCATCAGATATATCTGCATCATCTGGATCTGCTGTCTGATTTCTAGCATTTGTGTTCCTTAATATTATTATATTTGTACTATGGCTTTCACTAGTATTTTGGCCCCTATCGCAAATGTAACTCTTAAAGTCCATATCACGGTAACTGGCATTGGATTTGTCAATATCCTCCCAGATTTGAGAACGAAGATAATTCCAAATGCAACAATTAATGGATTTGTCAATATCCTCCCAGATTTGAGAACGAAGATAATTCCAAATGCAACAATTCATGTTATAAGTCCAACTATCATCATTATAAGCATAATATATGTCATAACTATTATTATGACTATCCCAAACGGATAGACTTTTTGCAAATAGCAAATTATGATTATGTATGTTGTTCACATCTGCTGAATAGTCAGCATGACCATGACTATAACTACAATTTTCACTATTGTTCTTCCAGCTATGAATGTTATTATGCATATCAGTTAAACTAGATGGGTCTCCACCGTTATTTTCATCAATAGGACCAAAACTATCTATACCAAAACTATCTATTGATTTACTTAAACCACACCTGTATTCTAAACCTCTAGTAAACAGCATACCTCTAGTAAACAGCATCGAATTGAACCCTTGTCTTTCCATAGATTTTTATTCCTTTTTAAATTAAAATATTATATAATGAATAGTCATTGTTTTTTATTTTATCGAATAGTTATCAAATTTAATTTTAATTCGTATATTAATTTATTTAATAATTAATAAGTAATTGAAAGTTATATGAATGAACAATATATCCCCACCCAAGAACAGCCTTTTTTATTTTTGGTTTATGGCGAAAAACCTATGATATCGATTCATGTCAATGTGATGAATTGAATCGATATCATCTGGGACGGGAGGATTCGAACCTCCGAATAACGGGACCAAAACCCGCTGCCTTACCACTTGGCCACGCCCCATTTGTTATTCTATATAGATATTTACTTTTGTCAAGTTAGACCATATTTCTTTTTTCTTTTAGATTTCATTTTTAATATAAAAGTATAAAAAAAAAAAGTGGATATTAAATAATATATATAATAAATCATATCTTATATATATAAGAATATATATAATAATAAGTAAGATAATAAAAAATAAAAAAATTAGAATTCAAAAAAAAAAAAGCAAAAATACAATTCATTTTATTAAAGAACAACATTTTTTTTTATGCTTCATATCTTTAGCTTGGTCTGTATTAACTCTGTCCTTTATTCAAGTAGTTTTTTCTTGGGGAAATTACCTGAAGCTTATGCTTTTTTGACTCCAATTGTAGATTTTATGCCAGTAATACCCTTACTCTTTTTTCTCTTCGCTTTTGTTTGGCAAGCTGCTGTAAGTTTTCGATAAGATCTTTCATTTGAATAATGTCCTAAAAAAAGTAAGAATTTATTAGAAAACTCAAATTGGAACTTTTTTAAGGAAACATAATATGAAATAGAAGAGAATCTATTCTCTTTCTCTGTCGTTTTTTTTTTTTAATTATCTTGGAGATTTTGTAATGCTTACTCTAAAACTATTTGTTTACACGATAGTGATATTCTTTGTTTCTCTTTTCATCTTCGGATTTCTATCTAATGATCCCGGACGTAATCCTGGACGTGAAGAATAAGAAAATCTTTTTTCTTTCCCTTACTTGTGCTTGATTTTGAACTATTTTTTGTTTTTCTATCTATTTTCGATCTTTAACTAGTCAAAAAGAACTAGTAAAAAATGAAACAAACAGGGAATAAAAAAAAAGAAATTCCATAAGTTCAAAAGAAAAAAATGGCAAATCATCAATAAACGGAAAGAGAGGGATTCGAACCCTCGGTACAAAAATGCGTACAACGGATTAGCAATCCGACGCTTTAGTCCACTCAGCCATCTCTCCCCAATTCAAAGAATGGAATTATTATGCTTATGATACCTCGCAGGGCTCGAAAAAAGGCTTCAATATTTATTTGATATGGATCTTCATTTGATATATTTTATCTATCTTTTTTCTATTTGATTCTAATTCTATATTAACTCATAAATATAGATTGAGTTATATATTAATTGTATATATATATACTAAATACGATAGTAATAAATAATTATACTAAATAGATATAAATCATTATACTAAATAGATAATCTAAATCTATAATTTTATATTTTCTTTTTTAGTTTGTTTTTTTATCCAACCAGAGTCCAGCTAGGTACTGGCACAGCTCTTTTTTCCCATGAATCCTGGATAACAACGATTTATTTTTCTGTATCAGATTTGAAACAAACTTTTAATTAATTCAAACATTTTAATATGATCAAACAAAAATAAAAATAACTTTGTGATCGTATCTCATACGAATGAATCAGGTAACGTATCTAAAAAACGAAATAGAACTATGGATTCTTGCATTGCATAATGCATTTTTGTGTTATGAATTTAGTTTAGTAATTTTGTCGAGATCTATCTGTCAAAATACCTTCAACAAAATCCAAAAATAAAATCCAAAAATGAGATTTGCCCCCTTTTCTAAATTTCATTAGGGGGCCTTTACGAAACATGTAAACACTCTATTTATCATAAAATTCTGCACCTATTTCAGAATTATTTATGACTGATTCCCTTGTTCGACAAAAGATCTTTTTATATACAAAAATGGTATTGTAGCGGGTATAGTTTAGTGGTAAAAGTGCGATTCGTTCTAACGATCCCTTAATAGTTAAGGGGTCCCTTTCGTGATTCATATCACGATCAAAAACTTTATTTCTTACTTTTAGGGATTTCATCCTTTATACCTCTCAACGAGCAATTCGAGGAATAATATACATTATCGTAATTTGTATACAATTTAGAATTTATTCTAAAATTATGAAACATAAGTTTTTGCACAAGAATCCCAATTTTTGAATATAAGTAAAGGATCCAGGGAGAAAGATATCTAAAATTAGTTTCCAATCGTAACTAAATCTTCCCATTTTTTTTTATTTTTTTTGTATAGGAGAGAGTGAAGCAAAATAGCTATTAAACGATTTTTTTAGTTTACTAGAAACATCAATATATTTTTTTAGCTCGACGGAAATTTTATTCTTTTCCTAAAGATTCTATCAAATAGAAATAGAGAACGAAGTAACTAGAAAAAAAAGAGATTGTTCAAATACTCCTTTTCTTTCTATAGGGATCATCTAAAAAGCAACGTGAATTCTATTCATACCGAAAGGCTGACATAGATGTTATGGGTCATTTTTTTTTCATGTATTCCATCTATCTCTAAAATTATTCTGTAAAGGAGCTGAATGAAACAAAAGTTTCACGTTCGGTTTTGAATTAGAGACGTTCATTCATAAACGTCGACTATAACCCTTAGCCTTCCAAGCTAATGATGCGGGTTCGATTCCCGCTACCCGCTTATATTCTATTTCTCTATATATTCTATTCTATTTTTTATTTAGTAAATTTCTTTAGTTAGTTTTAGTTATGAATATTCAATTGGAATGATTTCATTTCGTCTTATTCTATTTAGAATTTAGAATAATTATTATTTCGATATTCAGATAGATGGAGGAGTATTTTATAGAATTCTTTTTTTTCTTTCCCTTTTCACGAAATTTTCGTGAAAAGGGAAAGAAAAAAAGAAAAGCGTCCATTGTCTAATGGATAGGACAGAGGTCTTCTAAACCTTTGGTATAGGTTCGAATCCTATTGGACGCAAATTTATTACATATTGAATTTATTGCAATTGCATATATATTACTTGAATTCGTATATTTCGAAAACTATATTGTGAATTTCTTCTCTTTATTATTCTTTTTGAAATATGGAAAGAGACTAATTATCTAGAAAGGTATGAAATTTGGAATCAATTTTTTTCTACTTGTTCCTGAAGTAAAAAGAGTTCCATCTGTTCCTGAATAGCTTCCTTCAAAATGGCTTCTGCTTCCCCAGTAAATGTCTTGGTCGAAGATATGATTTCGTTGAATTTCGGTTTATTCGTTTTTAAATAAGCCCGTAACTTAACGAGAAATTTCCTTACCTGTTGAATTTCTAATGAATCAAGATAACTATTCGTTCCAGTATAAATAGTTATTATCTGTTCTTCCACAGTAATAGGAGATGATTGGGATTGTTTAAGCAACTCGCGCAATCGTTGACCTCTTGCCAATTGATTTTGCGTAGTTTTCTCAAGATCGGTAGAGAATTGTGCAAAAGCTTCTAATTCTGCGAATTGTGCTAATTCCAATTTTAATTTACCAGCGACTTGTTTCATGGCTTTTATTTGAGCCGCCGATCCAACTCTGGAAACGGAAAGACCCACATTAATTGCGGGTCTGATCCCAGCATTGAATAAATCGGCAGATAAGAATATTTGACCATCTGTAATGGAAATGACATTCGTAGGAATATAAGCTGAAACATCTCCGGCTTGGGTCTCAACTATTGGTAAAGCAGTCATACTTCCTTCACCTAACTGACAACTTAATTTCGCGGCTCTTTCCAAAAGACGCGAATGTAAATAAAAAACATCTCCGGGATAAGCTTCGCGACCTGGTGGTCTTCGTAATAGAAGAGACATTTGGCGATAAGCCTGTGCTTGTTTGGAGGGATCATCATAAATGATTAAAGTGTGACGTTCACGGTACATAAAATATTCAGCCAGAGCTGCGCCTGTATAAGGCGCGAGGTATTGTAATGTAGCTGGGGAATTTGCTGTTTCAGCCACTATAATAGTGTATTCCATTGCTCCTCTTTCTTGTAAAGTAGTTACTACTTGAGCCACAGAAGATGCTTTTTGACCAATAGCTACATAAACACATACTACATTTTGTCCCTGTTGATTGAGAATCGTATCTGTAGCTACTGCTGTTTTACCTGTTTGTCTGTCCCCAATAATCAATTCTCGCTGGCCACGCCCTATAGGGATCATAGAATCAATAGCAATAAGTCCCGTTTGAAGAGGCTCATACACGGAACGTCTGGAAATAATACCGGGAGCGGGAGATTCAATTAACCGAGATTCCGAAGCTGAAATTTCTCCTCGACCGTCAATAGGTTTAGCTAGGGCATTTACAACACGACCCAAATAACCCTCACTTACTGGTATCTGAGCAATTATTCCTGTTGCTTTTACGGAACTTCCCTCTTGTATCATCAAACCATCACCCATTAATACAACACCAACATTTTTGGATTCCAAATTCAAAGCAATGCCTACTGTACCCTCTTTAAATTCTACTAATTCACCTGCCATTACTTCATCAAGACCATAAATACGAGCAATGCCATCGCCTACTTGAAGTACGGTACCTGTATTTACAATTTTTACTTCGGTATTATATTGCTCAATCCGTTCACGGATAATTTGACTAATTTCATCTGCACGAATGGGTACCATGAATATTTTTATTAATTGGATTCTTTTTCGAAAAAAAACAAAAATAGGGCCTCTCCATACTCTCTATTATAGTAGAACCACTAATTAGTTATTTTTTTCTTTGATCGCCCCAAACATACCAATATTAGCAGCGATCATACGTAAATGTAACTCGTTGTTTAAGCACCTATTCAGAGTTCCCAGAGCTCCTTGTAATGCTTGTTGTAAAACCCTTTGTTGGACTTGATTAATCGCCCTTTGTTGTTCAAAATGAATGGTTTCATTTTTGTAATTTTCGAATTGTTCCAAAGTTGTATAAATGGAATTAATTAAATTCCATTTTTCTCGTTCTATCTCGGAATAACCATTCACTCGAAACCGATCTGCTTCCATTTCTACTTTCCTGAAACGGGCCCGGGCTTTTTCCAGCTGTTCAATGGCTGTTTCCCGTAGTTCTTCTGAATTTCGAATAGTTCTCAGGATTCTCTGTTTTCGATTATCTAATAAATCACTTAATGAAAGTAGATTCTCTTTCCATTCATTTCCAAATGTCTATGATCTCTTCCCGAACCAAACATGAATCTTTCAATTCATTTGGCTCTCACACTCAATTCCTTATAGGAAATTCCCCCCTATTTATTAGGGAATGAGCCTATCCTCTTTTCTCTATTTCTAAAAATCTTGAAAATGATTATCAATACAAGACCCAAATATTTGGAGGACTCTTCTGAGCAAACAAATAATTGTCAGCAAAGTTGTTTTTTTTTCTTGAAATCCAAAGAATTATGATTAATTTATACGTAGGTCATCAATTCCGCATTGTAGAAAAGTAGAAACGGAGGCGTTAAACAAAACACCTTTTTTCCTATTTTTCATCATACAGAGAATTCAAGTCATTTTATCGACATGAGTGTTCTATATCGAAAAAATTAGAATTTCCCTATTAACATAGTGGTAGAAAGAATACTAGACTGCGTCGAAACTTCAAACTCGTTAGCTTTAACCATGGTAATGTTCCAAAATTCTTGGTTGATAGAGAATCAAAGTAGATTTACCACTGAATCGCGAAATGCTATGGTTCTGAACTATTTTTTTCGTTATTTCGTAAGAAGTCATTCGCCGGATCATGCACATTTTCCTAGTTATAACAAAAAAAGTGCAGTTGGTTGGATCCAATCTATTCTTTGAAATAAACAACTCGCACACACTCCCTTTCCAAAAAAAATCAATACACCTAGGACTGCACTTATATTTATTAGATTTGTTGCTAAAATATCGGTATCAAACCCGAAACTTCCGGCGGATGGCCAGGAAATGAAGCAAAGAAAAGAATCGGTTATATTTTTCATATGATCACATCTCCTCTTATGGATAGACTAAATTTATTTCTACGATTCCAAGTTTTTTTATTCGTTTTTGTATATAATAGTTTATTCTATAATCGAATTATTTAATATGAATATATTTACTTATTCTTTCTATTTTGATTCTTACTAATAATGAATATTAGTAAGAATCAAAAGATACTAAGAAGACTATTCTATTCTATATTTGGAATTGGTTAGTCAATTGAAAGATTCCCTATAAGGAATGATATTTCTTAGAAATAAATACTAGTTCGTATGTAAATTGCAAAATACTTAGTTGTTTTCAACACTTTCTAAATAAAAAGGGGGTCATTGGACTAATGAAAGGGACGGAAGAAGGCAAATCAGTATGTTAATCCGAATGCAAAAAATTGTAACAGTAAAATCGAAATAGAATTAGCAAGAGCAACAACGAAAATCCATGAAAAAAAAAACAATATGTATTTTTTTGAATAAATATTAAACTAAACAAAAGGATTGGCAAATAAAAGCGCTAATGCTACAACCAGCCCATAAATAGTTAAAGCTTCCATAAAAGCCAGACTAAGTAATAAAGTACCCCGTATTTTGTCCTCTGCTTCCGGTTGTCTCGCAATCCCTTCTACAGCTTGCCCTGCAGCTGTGCCTTGACCAACTCCAGGTCCAATAGAAGCAAGCCCGACGGCCAACCCAGCAGCGATAACAGAAGCAGCAGCAATCAGTGGATTCATGATAAGTTTCTCCTATGTCAAAATAAAATAAAGAAATAGTTAATAATATAATCAACAAAAAATATATGACTTAATTATTTCATTCGTCCTATTTCTCTTTATCTAGTCGAAGTGTAATTCAAAATTTCAAACTGAAGAATTTGGATTGAATTATCTCAATTACTTCGATATTTACTTTTTTCGTTTCTACCCTTGTCGTTTTTTGTGAATACATACAAATTGGGGTCTTATCTTACATTTCGTTTAAACCTTTCTTTTTCTTTTTGATTTCATTTTTCCAGTCATTTTATATTCCATTCACAATTCCAAGAGATGGAAGAGCTCTTTTTTTTGAATCCCTACCTAAATTTAGAGTAGTAGCAGGACAAATTGAGATATATAGTCATATATAACTAATGAATATCTACTATGACATATACATGTGTTTGTTCCATATCGTAAACCAATTCATTGTATCTTCGATTCAATGAATCATTCTCGGAAATCCCCCAGCTGTTTTATAACGATTAGATTATATATATGCCTAGTTCGACCCCCCACCCTTTATTTTAATTGAATTTCTATTTTTTGTTGAATTTCCTGATAAGTGTTTTCATTTTCTTTATACTTTTTGATTGTTATGAAAACTTTTCATAATTTCTTTTGGATTTTTTGATTTATGTTCCTTAATTTTATTAATGTTCCTTAAGTAGATTATCGCGAGCCAGTCGCGGTCTAAAATCCTATTTAGATAACTAGTCAATGATGCCCTTCCATGGATTCACCTATATACGCCGCAGCTAAAGTAGCGAAAATAAGAGCTTGAATACCGCTTGTAAATAATCCAAGGAACATAACAGGGATAGGAACTACTAAAGGTACTAACGAAACAAGAACAACCACTACTAATTCATCCGCTAATATATTTCCGAAAAGTCGAAAACTAAGCGATAAGGGTTTTGTGAAATCTTCTAAGATGTTAATCGGTAAAAGGATTGGCGTTGGTTGGATGTATTTACCAAAATAGGCCAATCCTTTTTTTGAAATACCCGCATAGAAATAGGCTACTGACGTAAGTAAAGCTAATGCAACAGTAGTATTTATATCATTTGTGGGTGCAGCTAACTCTCCATGAGGTAACTTTATAATTTTCCAAGGCAAAAGTGCCCCTGACCAATTCGAAACAAAAATAAATAGAAACAGAGTTCCAATAAACGGAACCCATGGACCATATTCTTCTCCAATCTGAGTTTTGCTCACGTCTCGAATGAATTCAAGGACATATTCAAAGAAATTCTGACCAGACGTGGGAATAGTTTGTGGATTTCTAACAACTAGAATGGTTGAAATTAATAAGATAGCAATTACAACCCAAGAGGTAATAAGTACTTGAGCATGCACTTGAAAATCCCCTATTTGCCAATAGAAATGTTGACCTACTTCCACAGCAGATATATCATAGAATCTGTTTAATGTGTTGATGTAACATAATAGAACATTCATATTGCCCTCTAAAATAAAAAAAGATAACTTGAAAGGGAATTATTTTGATTCAACCATTTCCTTATTTTACTTGGATTTTCCATTTGGAATACCTACTAATCCAAAAATATTTCTTTTTACACAATTTTGTAATGCTATAATAACCAATTCCAAAAATTTATCACCGCCCAACCAAATCTAAAAATGGATTTATCTTATTATTAATCAATAATTTTGTATCTAGCTAGAACGACCCTCACAAATTGCAAAAACTAATTTGTTAAGAATGAATCCGATGGAAGCCATAGTATCATCATTAGCCGGAATCGGCAAATCCGCAAGATCGGGGTCACAATTTGTATCGATTACACAAATCGTTGGAATTCCCAAAGTGATACATTCTTGAAGAGCCTTATATTCTTCTTCCTGATCAAGGATTATTACAATATCAGGTAACCCTGTCATATATTTTATACCGCCTAGATATGTTTCCAAATGAGATAATTGCCTCTTCAACATAGCGGCATCTCTTTTTGGAAGAGAGTTCAGTTTCCCCGTCTTTTGCTCCGTTCTCAAGTCCCTGAACTTACGAAGTCTCGTTTCTGTAGTATACCAATTCGTTAACATACCTCCGAGCCATTTTTTATTAACATAATGACATCGAGCTCTTATTGCAGCCCGTCTTACTGAATAGGCAACTTTTCTTTTGGTACCAACAATTAAAAATTGTTTTCCTTTGCTTGCTGCATCAAAAGCCAAATCACAAGCTTCTGATAAAAAACGAGCAGTTTTAGTAAGATTTGTAATATGATTACCTTTACGTTTTGCCGATATAAAAGGTGCCATTCGAGGATTCCATTTCCTAGTCTCATGGCCAAAATGAACCCCAGCTTTCAGCATCTCTTCCAAAGTGATGTTCCAATATCTTTTTGTCATTTATCCCCACACTTTGTTTAAAAAAATGAAAAAAAAAAAGAGAGACCGAGTATCCTAATAAATAATTGTTCCGATGGAACCTTCTCTTTTATAGACGATCGGCCGTTAATATAGAATCAGGCCATTCTTTGATTTCTATTTCTTATTATTTTTTAATATACTTTAATTACCAAATCCAATGACTGCATTTAAATATTTCAGGGGATGGATGAGTCGAATCCGCTGTTAGGAAGCATTTAATACTATATTTAATCCTATATTTCGAATGTATCACATAAATTCTCTGAAATGAGAAAAATTAAATAATTTTCTGTGATGGAACAAAAGATTTCCAATTTCGACTTCGAATAATTTTTTTTTCCGGCTAATCTTGTTATGTTGCCTTGACCGTGAACGGTGCATTATTCTTTTGAATCCGGTACCAACGGGTATCATTCCCCCTAAAACAACATTCTCTTTAAGACCTTTCAACCAATCAATACGACCCCGAAGAGCGGCTTTTGCTAAAACTCTAGCAGTTTCTTGAAAACTCGCTTCGGATATGAAACTTTGAGTATTCAGAGATGTTTTTGTTACTCCCAATAATAAAGCTCGGTAACAAATGGCTTCTTCCAAGGCACGCCCCGTTCGTTCTGCTCGCAATAATCCAATTAGTTCGCCAGGTAAAAATACATTAGACATTCCATCTTCTGAAACCAAGACTTTGGATGTTATTTGACGCACAATAATCTCGATATGTCTATTATCGATGTGTACTCCCTGGGATCGATAAACCTTTTGGATTTTATTAACCAAAGAAATACGACTTTGAGCTATAGTTAGCTCAGCACCAATCAAGAATCCCCAAGGAATGCCGAGAATTTTTGTTATACACTCGTTCCAAGCATCAATTCTTTTTTTTAGATTCATGGATATTGAAGCAATCGAACGTATTTCGAATATCTGTTCCACTTTTGGAAGACCTTGTGTTATATCACTGGATCTCGATTTTTCATATAGGAATGTAACTAAAATATCTCCTTGAGAAAGGATCTCCCCATAATGGCCGTGAATAGTTGATTCTGGAGTCGCCAAATAAGGATTAGCCGATCTTATTATTACAGAATCCATTTGAACTGTTATAACTTGACCCGATTTTAATTTTAGGTGTGGTCCATTTTTCATTTGAGCTATACATATATTTTCACAAATAAATTGTCCAAGACTTATTATTGGAAACGTTTTTTCACAAGAAAAATAATGGAGAAAAAACCAATTTAAATGGAATGGATTCAAAACGATATTACTGTATAGATCGGGTTTACAAATTTTCTCATTTTCGTCCATGAAATAATATTTCATTACTTGAAAAATTTCCTTTAATTTGTCAAGTTGCAAAATTTTTATTATTGAGATCTGATTATGAGTTATTAAATGATAAAGTGAATATAAATTTGCAACTATTCCTAAAGGGCCGAACGAATTATTATTCTTCTTAATTGAAATTATAGGATCTTTTTTTATCCCATTGTGAGATTTTACATTGTTGAATGGTCTCATTTGAAAACAATTAGATGATGACAAAATTATCCAAGATCGGCATTCTTTATTTCTATTCAACAACATACGAATAGTTCCGTGATTTTGGCTAAGTGATTGTTGAATTTTTCCCTTGGAATGAATAGAAAAAAATGGATTGATTCGATCCGATTTATTATCCCCAATCAATCCTAAACCAGATGGGTCATTTCTTTTTCTGATATATGAAGTATTCGATTTTACTAAGTCAATTCTTAGAAAATACTCAATCAAACCATTTGTACTTACTTCAATAAAGGAAGCGGGGGCCTCCTCAATCGAAGAACTTTTTTTGCCGTCATCCCAATGGAAGACTAAACAAGTCCGAAGGAATGGAATCCTTGTGTCGGAAATTTCCCGAATGGATTTTCCAATAGAATTGACAACTTTTAGTTCCAGATTATCCTTTTCCTGGAATAGATCTTGGGGAAAAAGTTTTACAAAAGGGATAGTGTCCGGTATTTCATATAAAATTACAGGTCGAACCAAAACAATTTTTTTTTTTTTCTTTTTTTTTTTTGTAGTTGCGATCCATTGGACATAGATCCCATCTTTAATTTTTTTTGATTCCTTGCATTTTTTTTTTTTTGTAGTTGCGATCCGTTGGACATAGATCCCATCTTTATTTTTTTTGATTCCTTGCATTTTTTTTTTTTTACCGTTCCGGGTGGTATAAAGATGGGACTGTGTCTTGATATCTTATCAATCTCTCTGGGAAAATGGATATTTCCAGAAAATATTTTTAATTCTATTTTTTTTTTTTTTTTCTTTTCTAATCGGACCAATCCGCCTACTCGACTTCTTATATTGAAAGTGATTGGTGTTCCTCTTCCAACAAGACTATTATTCCGTACCATTAGGGAAGAAGATTGGGGTAAAATATGCACTTCTTCGGGAATCAAAAAAAAGGGACCTACTTGAATTGGATAGTTTGGCTTTAATTTTTTTCTTCCTCGATACTCAATGAAATCTTCTTTTTGAAAAATGGGTTGAGGATGATCGAAATAAGCAAAAATACTATTTCTAGGAAAAATACCATTGATAGGTATTTCAATGGAGACACCGGAAGGGGACATTAGTTCGTTCTTTCGTTCTTGAATCGATTGGAATGGAAATGGAATAAGAAATCGATTTCTTCGCCTTTTCGCCAAGAAATAAAAAGTATCGTGAAAAATAGCGGGATACATTAAATAAGAATGATCCATATATATGATTGGATTAAATATTGAATAATCGCTGATCCCCTTTTCTTTTGTACCAAAAGTATGGAAACCAAAGAATTTATGTTTTACTTGATTATTCCTTTCTACAAGATTCGAAATATTTTTTTTTTCCATTCGAAAGTGAATCCATGGTAATTTGATCTTGATCCTTGTGAAGTAAAAAATGGGTTGTATTAGACCTGCACGACTTTCCTGACAATATCCATAAATGACTTGTTTTTGGTAAGATATGTACATTACTATCCATAAATTCTGATGCATGGTACACATCGGTACTCCAATGCATTTCCCCTTCTGAGTCAGAATAAATATGTTTTCGAACCCTCTCTTTCAAATTAAAAGTATATGTTCCCGCGAGGATCTCCGCAATCACTTGTTCTGATTTTACATATTGATCATTTTTAACTAATAGAAAACTTTTTGGTGGAATAATGACGTTATGTATAATATCGTAACTTTCTATAGTTACATACAAGTCTATATTACATATAAAAGCAGGATATCCATGACGTGTACGTGTAGGGTGAACTAAATCCTCATTCCATTTTATCTTTCCATTCGAGGGGGCTCGCACATATTCAGCAGTACCCCCTGTGAATACTCCACCAGTATGAAAAGTTCTTAATGTTAGTTGAGTTCCCGGTTCTCCAATAGATTGACCAGCAATAATGCCTACAGCTTCTCCCAATTCTACCAGGTCCCCATGAATAGGACTCCGCCCATAACACAATCGGCAGATCCACGACGTATTCCTACAGGTAAAGGGGGTTCGAATAAATATGGGTTGTGTTTGAAAAGTTATGAATCGATTGATAAGTCCAATTCCAATATCTTGATTTCTAACGACAATGCACCGTGAACCTATATATATATTGTCTGCTACTACACGACCATTTAATGTTTGTATCAAAATTCTTTCTGGCATCATTCCATTTCGGATGTTTACAGAAATCCCACGGATGGTACCGCAATCTGTTCGCCGTACAACAATGTGTTGAACCACTTCAACAAGTCGACGTGTAAGATATCCAGCATCTGATGTTCGTACAGCAGTATCTACAACCCCTTTACGGGCTCCGTAGCAAGAAATTATATATTCTGTTAAAGACAGTCCTTCACGAAAATTGCTTTGAATGGGTAAATCAATCATTTGTCCTTGTGGATCTGACATTAATCCTCTCATTCCGACTAATTGGTGTACTTGAGATGCATTTCCTCTAGCTCCTGAAAAAGACATTATATGGACTGGATTAAAGGGGTCAGTCATCCTAAAATTGGGAGTCATTTGTTGTCGCAAATATTCGCTTGTAGCATACCATATTTCAATGGATTGGCGTAATTTTTCTACCGCATGGACATTCCCATAATGATTATGTTTTTCCAAAACGGAACTTTGTTGTTCAGCATCTGGACTAGCCATCCTTTAGAAGGTATTGTTAAAAGATCATCAATTCCTAATGAAATAGATGTAGCAGTAGCTTGATGGAATCCTAGAGTCTTTACTTGATCCAGGATGTGTGATGTATATGCCATTCCGAAATGATCTATTAATCTGCTAATAAGTCGTTTAATGGCAGTTCCACCTATCACGTTATTGTGAAAGACTAGATTGGTCCCTTCTGCCATAAGTCCCTCCATATTCCACTCAGTGGTATTCGGTTCGACGACAATAGATTTGAGTGAATGATTGGAAAACTCCCTTTTCTTTATGTTTATTTACGTAGAAAATTGAAAAGATGCTAGTTGACCTGAATTTACACCAGTATCCTAAATTTACTTAGCGTGGATACCAACACTAACCATCTATATGATTAGATACTATATGATGAATCGGCTCGAGAAAAACCTTGTATAGCTTCTTCGATTTCTCGATAAAAAGAAATATGACCAATAGTGGTTCGAATGTATATACAACGAATTTCTTTTTTTATACTTCTTATTACTAAATAATCCTCATAAATCTCATAATAGGTACCAAAAGATTCATAGTGAACTTCGATAGGAACTTCTCTTGAAGACATAATGCATTGATGTATTTGCCACCGGAGCCAAAAAGGACTATCCAAATTTATTCTTTTCTGTCTATAAGCTCCAATTGCATCATAGGAATTGCAAAAACAGGGTTCTTTTTTTTTCATATACTTCAAGTTCTTAAAGTTATTATTGCTCATTTTTTCATTTTGAGAATTTCTGCAATTAAACCAATTATACCTGTTTGCACAAATACCTCGACGATTTCCGCTAGTTAATACATAAAGTCCAATAAGCATATCTTGAGTTGGTACAGAAATAGGATCCCCAATAGTCGGAGACAAGAGATTCGTAGTAGAAAACATAAGTAAATGAGCTTCTGCTTGAGCCTCCAAAGATAAAGGCACATGAACAGCCATTTGATCCCCATCAAAGTCTGCGTTGAATCCCTTACACACCAATGGATGTAAACAAATAGCACGTCCTTCTACTAAAATGGGTTGAAATGCCTGTATGCCCAATCTATGCAAAGTAGGCGCTCTATTCAGCAATACTGGATGTCCCCGCATAACTTCGTGAAGTATTTCCCATACAATTGGTTCTTTTTCCCGGATTTGACTCTTAGCAACTCCTATGTTCGAAGCAATATGGTTTCGAATTAAACCACGAATTAGAAATGTCTGAAATAGCTCTATTGCTATTTCGGGGGGCAATCCACATCGATGTAATGAAAGTAATGGACCTACGACAATAACAGAACGCCCCGAATAATCAACTCGTTTTCCAAGAAGAGTCTCTCGAAATCTTCCCTCTTTGCCCGAAATTATATCGGAAAACGATTTGTAAACTTTCTTATGACCGTCCCTCATCGGTTGTCCGCGGATTCCATTATCAAGAAGTGCATCCACGGCTTCTTGTACCAATTTTTCTTGAGACATTACTAATTCCGCTGGTGTAAATCCACTTGTTCTTAATAGCTCAATAAGAGTATTGTTCCGAAAGATAACTATTTTATAGAGTTTATTAATATCCGAACTCATTAGTTTACCGCCATCTATTTGAATAATTGGTCTCAATTCGGGAGGAAGAACTGGTAAGAGACATAAAACCATCCATTCTGGTTCTATATTTGTTAGGAGAAAATGCTTAGCTAATCCCATGCGTCGAACCAAAAAATTCTTTCTTCTTCGAACTTTTTGATTTTTCCATTTGTCATTGGACCCCTCTTTTCCTAATTCTTTCCATTCTAGCAACGAAGAATCCATAATAATTCTTAAATCCAGATCAACTAATTGTTGTCGTATAGCACCCGCTCCACTAGAAATTTCTCTATTTCGAAATGTATCGAAACCTTGAGTATCAAAAAAGAGTGGGATACTGTCTTTCCAGGATTGGATTTCATATTCGAATGAACCTCGTAATCGTAAGAAAGTTGGTTTTTTAACTACGGGCCTAGCAAAAGAAAAATTTGGATAGGATCCAATAAGATGGATCGCCCCCTTTAAAATCGGACATGAGGGTTTCCTCTCATCCGGCTAAAGTATTTGCACACAATTAAAGATAAAGAAAGGGGTTTCCGCTTTCCAATTTTGGAAAACCTCTAATCTAAAATCAAAAAGGTTTACTCTTTACTCAAGTTATCAATAAAGACCAAGCAACATTTCATTGATACATTCTTCTTTTTTTTCTGAATTTTTTATCCAATTCGAAATTAAG
>CAWUDS030007216.1:0-24000 GCA_963859935.3 Lathyrus sativus
ACACTCATCATTCTTACAGTGCATCAAGGCCAAACTGTACCTATCATCTCAACTCAGATCCTCAGTCTATTCTAGTACCAATCGTGCACATTACCGTAACCAATAGGCTTCTAATTCCTATTCCCAAAATCATCACCTACACACTTTATCGATACCTCAAAAGCCATACAGAATTTTCCCTAAAAACTGTAAAACACCCTATATGCCCTATATGCCAAATCATCCCAAAACACCAATTCATTAACGATTACTATATAATTAACAACAATCATCATCAATCATAACATAACAATATATATTATCATATATCGATCAATTTCCTACGGGGTTAAGGAATCCCCCAACTACCCTATACATGTATAAACCATTCCCAATCAAGTTTCTCCCCCCTTACCTTGTTAATCGGTTGATCGATGAAAGAATCCTCCAAGGTTTGGCCAATTCTGATTTTCCCCTGTTCCTTCGTTCTTCGCTCCCTTTTCCGTTCCCTTTTCCGTGTTCTCTCCTTTCTATCGTTCTTTTTCCACTTTCTCTAACTTCTCACAATGTATCGTAAAACTCTAATCCCTCACGTTTCTATTTTCATTCTCTAATCCCAATAATAATAATAACTTAATAATAATAATAATAAAAATAATAATAATAATAATAATAGTAATGATAATCCTATTATTATCTCACCAAAATAATAATAATGTTAATAACTTAATAAAATAATAATAATAATAGTAATAATAATCCTATTATTATCTCACCAAAATAATAATAATGTTAATAACTTAATAAAATAATAATAATAATAATAATAATAGTAATAATAATCCTATTATTATCTCACCAAAATAATAATAATGTTAATAACTTAATAAAATAATAATAATAATAGTAATAATAATCATATTATTATCTCACCAAAATAATAATAATGTTAATAACTTAATAAAATAATAATAATAATAATAGTAATAATAATCCTATTATTATCTCACCAAAATAATAATAATGTTAATAACTTAATAAAATAATAATAATAATAATAGTAATAATAATCCTATTATTATCTCACCAGAATAATAATAATGTTAATAACTTAATAAAATAATAATAATAATAGTAATAATAATCCTATTATTATCTCACCAAAATAATAATAATGTTAATAACTTAATAAAATAATAATAATAATAATAGTAATAATAGTAATAATAATTCTATTATTATCTCACCAAAATAATAATAATGTTAATAACTTAATAAAATAATAATAATAATAATAATAATAATAATAATAGTAATAATATTCCCACCAATATCAATATTATACACTATATTATTATATTCACCAAAACACCACCAATAATCCTCCCACATTAGGGACACCCACCAAACATCACCAAATACACCCCCACCAAAGGGAACACCAACACATAATATTTAAAATAATAATAAAATGACTAAATAATTAAAATGGGTGTTACAATACCGGTGGTACCTCGAATACTCTCCTCGGTCGCGGGTTTTGAAATGCGCTGATTATTATTTGGCTGATGCTGAGCCTGCTGCTGTGGTTGTTGTCTCTGCTGCTGAGAAGGCCCTGGAATGGTTACACTTGCAACCTGCGACTGCTGATGCCAGTTCTGACCTCTATTCCTCCGTCGAGCATTGTATACAGCGTTGGTATCACCCTGCCTTTTACCACCAAACATCTTCTTATTACCCCCTGCGGAACTGGACTCCCCCGCTTGAATTTTACCAATCTTTACCCCGTTTTCAATGCGCTCCCCCATTAAGATCAACTCAGAGAAGGTACTCATCGAAAAATTGAGCAACCGGTCATAGTACATTCCAGAAAACGTTCCTATGAACATGTCCATCATTTCGCGCTCCACCATCGGAGGGTGTACCCTAGCAGCCAGATCCCGCCATCTCTGGGCGTATTCCTTAAAGCTCTCGCTAGACTTCTGAGACATGCTCTGCAGCTGGACTCGGTTAGGGGCGAGATCACTATTATATTGATAATGTCGAACAAAAGCCTCTGCCAGCTCTTTCCAACTCCTGATCTGAGTAGGTTCCAAGCTCATGTACCACGCCAGCGATGGCCCCGACAGGCTATCCTGGAAGAAGTGCATCAGCATCTTTTCATCCTCAGAATACACGGACATACGCCTGTAAAACGCTCGCACATGCACCCTAGGGCATGTATCCCCTTTGTACTTATCAAATGACGACGGTTTGAATTTCAGCGGGACCCTCAGCCCTGGGACCAGCCCCATATTTGACATATCCAGCCCAAAAGCATCCTGGCTGGCTAATCCGTTCACTTTCTCTTCTAGCAATCTCATCCGATTGTTGTCATCCCTAGCTCTTTCATAACCCTCATTCTGACCAGAGAACACATCCTCCTGACGATCCTCCCAGCGAGGTACTGCATCGTATCCAACATAATCTGCATCACGGCCCGAACCCGTTTGGAAGTACCTGGGGTCGTACCTCGGATTGCCCATCTCTTGAGCGTTGTATGCACCAGTTCCATATCCAAGATTACCATAACCATAGTCACCAAACCCAGCCTTGGTGCCAGCAATGTTGTCATACCCCATGTTCACACCATTGAAGCCCTGGTTACCATTATTACCATTCATTCCGACATTCTCAGCGCCCCCATTGAAACCCTGGTTGACATTACCCACAAATACTCCAGCAGTATCTGCATTGGCATTCATATTACCGGCGTTCCCACCTCCGCCTGCAGGACCAGTTTCTCCAGCATTCAAACCGGTTACGGGAATAGCATCAGCATTTTGACGATTCTCAATTCGGGGAGAAGCAGCAATATTTTCACCATGCGGTGTCCCGTTGTTTTCAGCCCGTGCGACCAACGGTTGAACCAGAGTCTGCAGCTGCTCTTTTCCTTTGGCGATGGTCTCCATGGTTTGCATGAGCATGGTCATCCTGTCACGCATTTCTTGCATTTCACTCTGCACGTTGTCCATGATCTTCTTATGATTAGTTTTGGTAGAGTAACGGTGGACCCGCTTTTCTGCAATCCTGAAAATACCTGGGTATATGGATGAAGAATGATGAGGAACATGGATCACAAACCTGTAATGCAATGTGATTTATGCAAACAACAATGCAAAAATGCTAACGTGCATGTGTGCGTTGGGGATATTTCCCCTCCAATTCCAGTGTCAAGGTAGCCAAGACAAGAGAAACCATAAAGACAATATTTAGAAAAACCCTCATATATTTATTGGAATAACAGTCTCGTCAAGGCGTTACACAACTATGTTCCATACAACTGATATGATAAAGGAGGATCCCAACCAACATGTCTGGCGGTGATCTCAACACATAGAATACAAGAAAGAAGTCACGTGCGGGTACGATCGCAGAAATTCTCGAACAGCTTCTTCGTCTCTGGGTGATCCGGTCGATAAATCAAGCCTTCTATCAACTGATCCCTTTTCTTGACCGTTCCTAGGAAATCTCTGACAAAATCTTCCCAAGCCTTATCCTGGGCACTATCCTCAGGCTTGGGCCTCTTGGTGTCTGCTCTGCGCTGACAATCTTCCAGATTCTTCATGGCGTCAATCAGTTTGCGTTCGGCCTCGTATCGACGGAATGCTTCTTCTTCAAGCTCTTCAGTCTTCACTTTAACCTGTTCTCCCAACTGAGCAACCTGTATCTTTAGCTCTTCTTCCCGTTCTTTGCGTTTGGCCATAGTAAGGTCCCAATGCTCTCTGAACTTAGCTAACTTCGTGTAGGCCCTTTCCAGCTCTTGTTTCTTAGTAGCCAATACACTGCTAACTGAGTCTACATCTAACTCCAGACGCTTCTTGGTTTCAGTCAGCTCCAATAAAGCAGTCTTCAGATGTTTCAAAGTTTCAGCCTGTTGCTTGGAAGAATATCATGTTTCAATCTTTTCATGACGAAGCTGGGCGTTCTCTTTCTCTAAAGCTTCTTTAGCCTTTGCTAACTCTTCTTTTTCTGCCATCAGATGCTTGTATACCTGTATGTCTATAGTGGTGGGCTCCTCCACCGGAGAAGGATACAATGGCTGAACTGCAGGATAAGGCATAAGGAATTTTGTAGCTCGTTCACGAATCCATTCCACATACGGACCAAGAACTCGAGTACCCCCTTTGCTAAATGAAGACTTTCCTCTCTTATGCAGGTTCTTCCATGATTTCTCAAGCTTGATCAACATCTTTTCCTCTATTTCCCCAGTAAGATACAGAGATTCCTGTATCTCCTCGGGCTTCGGTGCTTCCTGAGGTGCATATCCAAACTGTCTGATTAATAAGGAAGGGTTGTAATTGACACACCCTCTCCTTCCTATCAAAGGAACATTAGGGAATCCTTCGCATCTGTATATGACCTCAACTCCTAACACCTCCTCATTAACCCACACCACATTCTCAGAAGTCAACCCCATCAAGCGCTCAGACCATCCTAAAGAATCAATAGAAGTGACGAAAGGCCCTGACTTCGGCATATGACTAGTAAACCACCTGCACAGTAGAGGTACACAGCAAGAGACATTCTTTCCTCGCCGTTTTTCATTTTTGTAGTGAGTGGAATGGTGAATGTCTCCCAGCAAGGTAGGAACTGGGTTCTTTGCAGCCAGAATATAGAAAGCATCTGCATCAACAAAATCAGGTTGGTTTGGAAACAATACAATGCCATAAACACGCACAGCAAGGATGGCATCAAAAACAACCCAGCCACCCTTCTTAGCATACTCCCGAGCCTTCTCTACCAAAACACCCAATGGAACTCCCCATACATCTCCTTTTCTGATCATCTTCCCTGTCAGCTCAAACTCTCCTAAGTACAAAATAGCAGAAAGCTTAGCCAGATTAGGCTTAGCGTCCGTGTGATAGAAAGGCATCTGCTCGCGAATCGGTATACGAAACACCTGAGCTCAGCATCATAAAACTGCAACAGGGTGTAAATACCGCTGATCTCATAAGCCGAGGGCTGGTAAACATAAGTCAGGATCCTCCCATATGTCTTCCTGAAATCTCCCATCACTTTCTTCCCAGCAATAGTAATTAACTCTGACAACAGACTGATATCTGGAGACGGGAATCTGTAGGGTAACACTCTCTTCATGGCTTCCATGTCTGCTAGGAAACAACCACCGGAACTGGGAGGGAAAATATGTACCTGGAATACACACACGTTAGTTGGATGCAAATGGTAATGCAATAATGCAATATGATAAATGATGCAATCAATGAACACAGAGGCTATGCTGTAGCCTGAAGAGGAACATCTCTGTGATGTCAAGAACGGAAAACTACCACAGTCACCAGAACCTCATGACACTGACTATCATCCGACACCCAAAATACCAATACCCTGGTAAGAAATCCATCTGAACCTCTGTCTCTGACGAGAAAACCATTTGATAATAGTATCAACCTCAGACAAGAAATCCATCTGATCCAAACAATACACCTGTTAACGAGCCAAGAAAACCATCTGATAAATACTGAATCCCGGTTTCTGAAGGCCAGTTTTCCTGCAATAACCCAATCCCTCTCACAGGTATGGACCTAATCCACGGACAAAGGTACGGCACCCTATGCGGTCATCAGCGTCACAAACTTTCATGAGTGACGATACGATTCCCAGAAGGAGTGGCATCATCAAGTCATGAAGATGCCTCACTCAGCCGACTTCCAATTGATCGGTCCCCAGAGTCGACAATCCTCACGTCTGGACTCCCCTCAGATCCTCAGGATCGGAAAGGAGCACCTCGGAGAGAACCTCGTCTGAGCGCAGATTTCGTAGGGAATTGTGTCTGCTCAGCAAACAGGTTCGTCTACTACTCTCCACAACTATGTCTAGGTGCATACTCAAGCCCAGGTCCGGCTTCTCACTCATAGTAACCTCCCTCTCCCACAACAATAATCACAATAATATAGTGCTGAAAGTAAATGCGGAAAGGTGAAGGTGCGGAAAAGTAAAGCACATATGCACAACACCTAACAGATAAACACCCAAGCGCTAGGATTGACTCGTGTAGGGGATGGGAAACGGTCCTAGCATAAGGGATGGGAAAAGTCCCTAGATGCTTACAAATCCCCAGCAGAGTCGCCAGCTGTCGCTACTGTGAAAATCGGCACTGGCATGACAGAAGAGTCGCCACCGTGCGTTATTTGTCCCAACGGAGGGAAAGGAAACGCTCGACATAAACCTCGCAAAAAACGGGAAAGGTATGGTCATCGCAACCAAAACCTGGGTTCGGGAGTCGGTTACGCAAGGGGAAGGTATTAGCACCCCTCACGTCCGTCGTACTCGACGGGATCCACGCTTGGTGTTTATAAGGAAAAGGGTGTGTTTATCTATCTACGCTAGTGGTCAGTCTGAAAAGAAAAGAAAAGGACAGGACTCGACAGAACATACGCTGTTCTGGGCCTACGTACTCCCTCGTGCAATGGGAAAGTCAGAGTCAACGTAGTTCGACTACCTACGTCTAGACGGGGGGGAAGGTTGCTCGCCAGGACGTCGCGTCCTGTGCCTACGTACTTCCACACGGCATGGAAGATCAGAGCCAACGTAGTTCGGGCTACGCACGACACAAGCTGTTCAAGTGTTTTTTATGGGAAAATGCACCTTAACCAAGGGTTTTCACAGTCCAGGAGGACAAAAGGTTTTGATGTTTGTTCAAATCTTTTGACGGAAGAAATGAATTCACTTTTGTTTTATCCCTTATTAAGTGTTTTTCTGTTGTTTTGAGAAAGGAAAGAGACACCCTAAAACTATGGTTGAAAAAAAAGGGAATCTACCTAATGTTATCATGCCTGGTTAACCAACCTAATGTCTATCATAACTCCTCCACAGCAGAGAAGTTAGAGCTCCTAAGGGATCATGGCAAAAGCACTAAACAGCAAAATGGAAACACTGCAAAGTAAAGAAACACTGGAAATATGCATGAATGCAACAATCAAACAAGCAAGGCACAAAGGCCACACACCACAGAGGCAAGGGAGCCCAGCTATACCAAATACCAACAAGCAAAGCCACTCAATAACAATCAAGCAGAAGGAGGACCACCTCAATTTCTCATGCATACAAGCAGGCTTATTTCTAAGATGCACCTATCTCAGAAATATCTACATGAACCCCCTAAGTCTAATGCAGCACAGCACCACACAAGTCAATCAACACAAAGAGAAGGCTAACCAGCCTGGCAAACTCCTATCCAAAAGCAAGAAACTAACCTTGAGCAAGACCCTAAACAACCCTAAAACAAAACCCTAATCTACCCTAAGCAAAACTCTAAAGGGAGAAATCAATCCCATTCTTCAAGCTTCAAGACAAGCTTACCAAAGAAAGGGAGCTAAGTAGACAGGCCCATAGTGCCTTCCTCAGGAAAGGACTAGGGGACTTCTAATTAGGAATCATATCCCATGTGGCTCAACAACTGTGAACGGTTTACATTCCTCCTCAGGAGAAACTAAACTCACATGAAGGCTCCAACATCATTGGATACTTAAGAAAGCCTAGATGAACTACAGGAACTAAGTGAACAGACCCATAGTGCCTTCCTCGGGAAAATACTAGGGGGCTTCCACTTAGGAATCATATCCCATGTGGCTCAACAACTGTGAATGGTTTACATTCCTCCTCAGGAGAAACTAAACTCACATGAAGGCTCCAACATCATTGGATACTTAAGAAAGCCTGGATGAACTACAGGAACTAAGTGAACAGACCCACAGTGCCTTCCTCTGGAAAATACTAAGGGGCTTCCACTTAGGAATCATATCCCATGTGGCTCAACAACTGTGAACGGTTTACATTCCTCCTCAGGAGAAACTAAACTCACATGAAGGCTCTAACATCATTGGATACTTAAGAAAGAGGTGAGAAGAAAGAATGAAAGACATCCATAGTGCCTTCCTCAGGAAAGTACCATGAATTTCCCTCAAACTTCAGGATCTCAAACCTCACAGAAAAAGAGCAAGCTCCTGGACTAGGTCTTCAATCCATGCATCCTTGCAAGCTCCATCAAGTCTTCAACCAGCCTCCATCTTCCAGAAGAAACCACAGACCCTCAAACCAAAAGAAACTATCTCTAAAGTTCAACCACAATTGAACTTCAAAGTCAGAAGCCCTCAAGACTTCTCCTATTCTCAAGCTCAATCAAAAATAGCAAAACAACTTCTAAAAATCCATCAAAAATCTAGGGGAAACCTACATGCTTCTATGATCTCAAGATCAAATCTCAAAGCCTAAGTCAACTTCTAAGGCTGCTAAACAATCCCTAACATGTGAATGGTCAAGGGTTAACCAGCAAGTTATGAGGTCTCTACTCTCTAACCCTAAAACAACATCAATCAATTTCTAAAAAATCTATGAAAAATCTATGGGGAGCATGCATCAGTCTAGTATAACATACTAAAAAAGAAAAGCAAGATTCATTACCAAATGAGAGAACTAAAATCAACAAGGCAGACACATCACAAATCAATTACTCAATACCAATTAAAATACAAAAATGCAAATAAAAATGAAAATGCATGATCAATTCAATATTTTTGCACGATAAAATTCTAAATTGAATTATGAATCTACAGAAAAAAGAAGGGAATTAATTGGATAATCCTACTATTTTTTATGACATATTTTCTATCATGGATAAAACAAAGAAATTAAAAAAAGAAAATAAAACCCACGCGTGGCAAATAGCAATAACTCTAGTGTTATCCAGCATTGAGCTCAATGAGGGGGGGGGGGGTGCGCATAGCAGAACCATAAGGCCCAGTCATAATGTTGTTTTTGTTTTCAGCATTTTCCACACAAACAAGGGGGTACGAGGAAAATAGAGAAGATACTGCTCTCAGCAAATGCCATTTGGGCCCAGCCCAAACTCAAACCCTAACCCTAGCTGCAAAAGCCCTCACCCTCTCAAACTCTCAGACACTGTTCACCATTATCCCCCAACACGCCCTAGCGGCGCCTCACCTTCTCTCAACCTCTCTCTCCTTCTGAAACGAAGACACCAAAACCCTCATGATTCTGAAACCAAAACGAACACCACACTTCCCCAAATTCCTCAACTCAAAACCCTGAACTCATCCTAAAATCTGCTCGAATCAAGACAACAACATGCAATCCTAGCAATCAGGAGCAGAAAGTAAACAGAATCAAGCGAAAGAACACCTGAATACGAAGCAAGAACGAGCGTAGACGTTCTTGAAGGAAATCCAGAACGGTTGAAGAGTACACTTGAGGATTCTGCGAAACGTTGACGAAATCTGAGAGAAGGACTCGCTGACGGACGTGCGACGGTGCTTGCAGAAGAAAGTCTAAGCTCGATTCTTGAAGAAAATACGACAGCGATTGAGTCTCTGGCGACGAGTGTAGGAACGCTGATGAAGAATCTCTGGAGATCGATGAAGGTCACGACGCTTCTGGATCCACTTGAAGATCTTCAACGTTGAAGCCTTCTGGGAAACTGAAGAATGTTGGAGATTCGTCGAAGGTGGAAGGAGATCCAGGAAGCTCTTTCTGAAAACTTTCAAGATTCTGAAGGAATCGCCTAAAATCTTGAAGATCTTGGAGATCTGGGCGAACACAGTGCTCCTGATGAACATGCAAGATGAAGATCTTGGACGGAAAAGATTGATACGAAGCCTGGGAAACCACTCGATGATGATCTTGAACGGAGAAATGGAGAACACCTCAGCGATTTCTGGAAAAAGCAACGATGAAGATCTTGATCTTGATTTCCTTGGAGAAGATAGACGAAGGTCCTGGTGGTCTTTCCGGCAATGGTATGAGTTCTCCGGCGACGTCCTGGATGAAGGTAGACGATGAAAAACGAGTGACTGGATGAATCCCTGGCGAATTTGCAGTTTCCGGCGAAACTAATGAAGTCCGGCGATGGTTACGGTGGCGGAGAATGGTCCGGTGGGCGGTTGCATGGCCGACGATGGGGGAATTGAGTGGGTTACAGGTGGCACCGGGGAAGGTTGAGAGATGGACGCGTGTGAAAAGGGAGCAGGGAGAATAAGACGCGTGGCAAGTGTGCTGGCGCAGAGAGAAAGTGGAGAAGAAAACGTGGCAAGGTGTGGGGAAGTGGGAAAATGAAGTGGCTAGCTCTGTGTGAAACACGTGTGCTGGAATTTATAGTGACATGTGGCAAAACGTGGACCTGAGTTCTGGGCCTCCAATAGATTGGGCCCAACGAAATTGCACCAAAAACTGATTAATGGGACCTAATAATTGGACTAATGAGGACTAATGGATGGTTAACATGAATTAATGACTGATAAAAAAAGATTAAAACTCAATTAAGAAAACTAATTAAAGACTCAACCTAATTAACTAATTAATTAATGATTAAACTGAATTAAAACTAACTAAAATTCAAAACTGCAATTAGATGCTAAAATGACAATTAACACGGTAATCTAATCCTAATTAAACCTACTAAACTCTAATAAAACCCTAATTAATATCTAAACAAATTATTAAAGGCTAATTAAACCTAAAAAGAAGAATTAACTATTAAATCTATACTAATCACTAGACTAATGCCAATAGAAAAAAAAACTCTAATAATTCTCTAACAATTCCACTAATCTCTAAACCAATAAAAACTCTAATAATTTCTATTATTAATTCTAACAAATTTCTCTACTAAAATTTATACTATTTATTTAAAAGAAATTCTATTAGTCTATTAAAAAACTATTAAAAAAACTATTAAAACCTATTAAAAAAACTCTATAAATTCTAAAAATGATTTAAAGCTATTAAAAATATTAAAAAAAGTCTATTTAAATTCTAAAAAAAGCTCTTAAATCCTAAAAAATGCAGACAAAGGCAAATATCCAACATAAAAGAGAGCGCGAGACCAGATCGAAGCAAACGGTAAATCCAGACACCAAGAATCTCCCAAAATCACTGCGTACTGAAAACACCCAGGAAGTGCGCGACTTCTCAAAATAACCTCCGATTACCCGAACCGGTCTGAGACGTCCTATAGGTGAAAACCAGGCTATAATTCTGACATCATCTGTATGATTAAAAATGTAATGCACGTGGTATGCGAATGCGAATGCAAAAATGAGCCGAAACGTAAATCAGGAGCGGGAACCGGTTGGTCAAATTTTAGGGTGCAACAGGATGATACACAAACACACACTTGACCCCCTATGAGGACTATGTTATGTAAATGCAAGATGCTAAAATGCAATGAAACATAAGCCAAAGATTAAGAAAAGAGGTTGGTCAAATTTTGGGGTACAACACCAGGTCATCCCGAGATTCTATGAGCTTCTCTTTGGCAGACTCATCCTCAGTAGGCCTTGTAGCTGCTTCCAACTCGGCGATCCTTTCCAAGAGCTTTGTCCTCTCCTCACCGTCCGCCTTCACCTGCTTCTCCACCTCGCCGTAGAGCTTGAGATGGATGACATTCCTTTCCTCGCATTCGTCGAGGTCAGTCGCCAGTTTGTTTCTCTTAGCCTCGACGTTCACGAGGTCATTCTGCAGCTTGGCCAGGTTAGACGAGGGGCAGGTCTCGTCATTGAGGACTAAATTCGTTACGAAAACCCACATCACCGTGGTCATATCCTCCGATAAGGCTTTCCTCCTCGCCTTCTGATCAACACCCAAGATGACCTTTGACTCAGCAGCACTCACGATCGAGGAATTAGCCTCGCAGAAGAAATCAAGCTGCAAGTAGCAAGGTGGTAACACGGACTTCACCTTAGAAATACTCCCTGTGAGGTCGACGGTCTCGGGCTCGCCGATACGCTGTCTTTCAGGCGTTCCATGCGAGGTTGGAGATTGGCTGCCTTGGGGGGAAAAGGACAAGCCTTCAGGTGTATGGTCGGGGTCGAGCATCTCTTGTACTTGGGTGACTCGCCCCTGTCATCCTTTTTTCCACCCTTGGTGGCCGCCAACTTCTTCACGCATTTCTACAAGCTTGACATCTCACCTGCAAAAGAAAAAAAAACAAGTCAGCAAATAGCAAACCAACGATAGAAACATAGAAGGAACTCGGGTGAATAGGGTTCCCGCTACCTAAGAACTGTAAGGCATCCTCGTCGGACGCACACTCGAGGAGGGCCTTCGTGTTTATCAACTGCCGCTCCCAAAGAACCTCCCCGCGGGCGTCAAGGATAAAATTCCTATCCGGAGTCACACATTTTGCGGGGGGTGAAGTCGGAGAAAAATTCGACCAGCTTCTGGTAATCCAGCCAGTCCTCAGCATCCAATGAGCTGATCTTGACTATGTAGATGTCAGTGCCCCTTTTAAAATGCTCCTCCGTCCATTCCAACTGAAACTTCAACTCTAAGACCTCCTCCTGTTGCCCGTTTTCTTCCTTAACCACGATGTCATACACCGAGTCTATGGCCACGTGGGTGATGGACTTGACAATAAAGTATTGATCTTTGAAGGTACGGATATAGTTTAGATATGCTCGAAATAGTCTCATCGGCTGCTTCAGGGACACCCAGTTGTGCTGAACTTCGAACGTCTGTTGTTAAAGATGGAAGATGCAGAAGAAAATAGTCAGCATGGCCCCGACATTGAGGTACAGACATACGAGCTCATACACCCGCACGAACGCGATCGCGTTAGGGTGTAGCTGCGAATGCACTAGGCACAACCAGTCGAACACTCCCTGTTGGAAATCACTAAAGGACAAACGCAAGCCCGCTTCTCGAAAAGTGAATTCATACATGAGAAACCTCATCCCTTTGAAAGACGAGCATATCTGATGGTGTTCCCGGGGTTTATACACCTGCTAGTTCATAGAGGAGCCCTCACAACGGTTCTTGACAGTAGTGTAAGCATCAAATTCATCCACGGAAAAGCGAAAGGAAATGTTCAAGGGCTCATACCTGGCCCAATCAGCGGCAGTCTACTTTCACTCCTCATTGGTCTGCGCGACCGGGGAATTAGGTTCATCATCAATCTCAACGAACCCCTCAATCCTTGCAGCCATTTTTACCTGAAAAGCAGAGGAAACCAGTGAATTCGACATTCCAGATCAAATCCACCCTTCCACCACAAATCAAGTGAAAGGGCGAAAAGAGGGGCATAGAGCCGTCAGACAGGCCTCCGTGATCGGGAACACCCAACTAGGACGCTCATCTAAGAGAAGTTTCTCCTCGACTACGAGACCTCTCCCGTTCGGAGGGGTCCCCCTGGATGGGGATCACCTCACCACGTCAACAAGATGCGGGGATAAGACCTCTGAGAGCTTCAGCAAAGGTCCTCGAGGCCTTCATCTAACATCCTTGGGGTTCTCATCCCAAGTGCTCGAATCTTTCATCAGGTCCTCGAGACCTTCATCTAACATCCTCGGGGTCCTCATCCCAAGTGCTCGGGACCTTAATCAGGTCCTCGAAATCTTCATCTAACGTTCCCGGGCCCTTCATCAGGTCCTCGTGACACTCATCTTATGTCCTCGGGGAACTCATCATCGTTCTTCGGGGTCTTCATCAGAAGCGTCATAAATTCGAATAAGTTATGGCATATTCACCGGAAACTTCATAGTTTCCCCAGGTACTTCATCATGCCACCGGAGAAACCATCGTAAAATGCAAAAAACTAAAGGAAAGTCGTCAGAAACTTACATGGCACGGTGGTTTTCGAGCGACGAGACGGAGGCAGACGATAGACGAACGAAAGTCAAGAAAATAAGCACGAAAAGATAATAGGGAAAATTTTGAGCAGAGGAAGGGAAGCGTGAGAATGAAACAAACTCACCCCCTATTTATAAGCATAGCATGGGACTCGAGGCGTCCCAAGGCACTTGAGCGCCCCTACTCCTAGCCGCCATAGGCATTAATTTCCATGACACGTGGAGTCAATAGACACCTCACGCACCCGTTGGGATTTGCTGAGAGCTTGTGTGTTGGAAAAGGGTGGTGCGTGGGATACTCATTTACCATTGATCGAGTTCACGTACAACAATAGTTACCATTCTAGTATCGGAATGGCACCGTTTGAGGCATTATATGGTAGGAGGTGCAGAACTCCCCTGTGTTGGTATGAGACTGGTGAGAATATGGTATTGGGACCAGACATTATGCAACAAACTACTGAGACAATTCAGATGATTCGCGAGAAGATGAAAGCATCTCAGAGTAGGCAGAAAAGTTATCATGATAACTGAAGAAAAGAATTGGAATTCAGTGAAGGTGATCATATGTTCCTAAGGGTTAACCCAGTGACTGGTGTGGGTCATACGTTGAAGTCCAAGAAGCTGGATCCTAAGTTTATTGGTTCATATCAGATTTTGCATAGAATTGGTGCTGTAGCTTATAGAGTGGCGTTACCGCCTGAACTTTCGAATTTGCATGACGTGTTCCATGTGTCACAACTTTGCAAGTATGTCTCGGATCCATCTCATGTAATTAAGAGAGACGAAGTTCAAGTCTGGGAAAATCTTATTGTTGAGACGATGCCCTTGAAGATCGAAGATCGTAAAATGAAACGACTCCGAGGGAAGGAGATACCTTTAGTGAGAGTGGCTTGGGGAGGTGCTGCAGGAGGCAGTGTGACCTGGGAATTGGAAAGCAGGATGCGGGAAGCGTATCCGGAATTGTTTCCATCGGGTAATTTTCGAGGACGAAAATAATTAAAGTGGGGGAGAGTTGTAACACCCATTTTAATTATTTAGTCTTTTGGTGTTATTTTATTCTGGTGTGTCCTTGTGTGAGAGTGTGTCTGAGCGCGTTGGTGGGTGTCCTTAATTTATAGGATCTATCTAATAAAATTTAGACTCTAATAGTAAGATAATATAATTAATAATGATGATAATTTAATAATTAGTAGTAATATTATTATTATTATTATTATTATTATTATTATTATTATTATTATTATTATTATTTGTATTATTATGAGATTAAATAAATAAAATGAGGATTAAGAGATATAAGAAGGGGTTTTGGGGTAAAGAGGAGATAGAACACGATAAACTTGTGGAGAGAGAGCAGATTGAGGAGGAAGAACAAGGGGAAGAGAAGCAAGGCTAGGGCTACCCATTCTTCAGAGTTCTTCAACAATCTGAGCAATCAATCGAGGTAAGGGGGAGAAACTGATTGGGATTAGTATTTTACATGAATTGGATAGAGGGGATTCCTTAACCCCATAGGGATTTGATGAATATGATTGGTATGTTGTTGATTGTTGCTGCCATTGATGAATTTATGCATGTGTTGTTATGAAATTGGTGAAATCCTGTGTGATGTTCTGTGGTATTAGTGATAAACATGAGTGTTGGTTCTGGAGAGAAAATTTAAGGAACAATTTGAAGTAATAATCGGTCGAATTAATGTTTTATCTGGTAAAATCTGGATTAAGTCATGTAGTTTAGTCGGGGAAATGTTGGGCTAAGACTACCGGAACTGGTTTGGTGAAAATCGGGTGATTTGTGAGCTTCTGATGATTCTAGGACAGTTGGGGTTTTGGTGTATCGCAGTGTTCGCTAGGCGAGCAACTAGCGAGCGAGCCATCGAGTGTTCGCTAAGGCTTCGCTAGGAGAACTGGGTAGCGAACCCTTCCAGTAGCCACTATCTGCCTTCGCTATCGAGTTCGCTAGGCGAGTGAGGCAGCGAGCGCTCGCTGAGGCTTCGCCAGGCGAGTGAGCCAACGAGCGTGATAGAACTTGTTTTATTTTTGTGGTTCCATCCAATGTTGATGTTTTGTAGGATCCCTTTGGTCATGATGGGTATAGGGATGATGTTTAATGGTGAAGAATGTATACTTGGTGTTGGAATGTGAAATTTCTAATATTTAATGTAATTTAATATAATTGATTGGTGTGTGTGTGTGTGTGTGTGTGTGTGTGTGTGTGCGCGTATATATATATATATATATATATATATATATATATATATATATATATATATATATATATATATATATATATATATATATATATATATATATATATATATATATATATATATATATATATATATATATATATATATATATATATATATATATATATATATATATATATATATATATATATATATATATATATATATATATATATATATATATATATATATATATATATATATATATATATATATATATATATATATATATATATATATATATATATATATATATATATATATATATATATATATATATATATATATAATGCATGGTGATGTGATCAGTAGGATCGTGTGCACTTAGTGTGCTTGAGTTTATTTGTTGTCCATATGGTGTCGTGCATATCATGGTGTTTTGGCGGGATGAATCGTTGTTCAGGAGGAGTGTATGTGATTCACCCGTACTCCTTTGTGGAGAATGGTGGGATGGATCGTTGCTCAGGAGGAGTGTATGCGATCAATCCGCACTCCTTTGTGGAGAATGGTGGGATGAATCGTTGCTCAGGAGGAGTGTATGCGATTCACCCGTACTCCCTCGTGGAGGGAGTACGGGTGAATCGCATACACTCCTCCTGAGCAACGATTCATCCCACCATTCTCCACAAAGGAGTGCGGATTGATCGCATACACTCCTCCTGAGCAACGATCCATCCCACCATTCTCCACAGAGGAGTACGGGTGAGGATAGATCATTGCCAAGGAGGGGTGTATGTGATATATCCTGGGTTCGATTGAATGAACCAGTGAGTCGGTACCGCATGCATGGTGTTGAGTTGCATATTTGCATTATTATATGTTGTGTTTGATGTTGGACAGTAGGTCGAGGTTGGTGCGTGATGGGTGATATTTTATGTAATTGCTACCTTTATTTCATGTATCTTATTACCGATAATTTTGATCATGTTTTCTCACCCCTTTGTTGTTGTGGTGGTCTGTGCTTCTTCGGAAGTACAGATAATCCAGGTAAATAGTGAACTTGGATAGTGGTGTACAGGTCGAGTCTTAGGATGCTCTGATACGTAACACGGGACTTGGGTGTTTACTTTTATTATGTTGGATTTATTTTATTCCTGTGACGTATCATATTTTGGTGAACCTTGTTAATGAATGACTTTATGTAATTTGGCGGATGGCCGAGAATGTTGAATTAATGATTACTTCTGCAGTTTTATTTTGAAAACCATCTATTGAAGTTGAATTACTTGAGGTGATATCCCACTTTTGAGGAGAAATTCTGATGTTTGCTTGAATTAATTGTATTTTATTTTGATTTTGGGAAGTGGGGTGTTACAATTGGTATCAGAGCAGGTCGGTCCATCCGGCCAGTGTAGTAGTTGATTCTGTCCTTAGGATAGGAATTGTGTACCTTTTAAGCTAGTGTTGTTATGGTTGAGCAGTATGGCAGGAAGGAATGATGCTTCTTTGGCTGCAATTATGCAAGCGATGGCGCAGGTGGTTGCTAATCAGAATCTAGCTGCGGGGGCGCAATTTAGCGATTTAGCTCAGTTTCGGAATAGCAAGCCACCGACGTTTGAAGGAGAAATTCTGGATCCTGAAGCTGCACAAAAATGGCTGAAGGAAATTGAGAAAATTTTCAGGACAATGGGTTGTAGTGATGAGCAAAAAGTGAAGTTTGGTACTAACATGCTGGAAGGAGAGGCTGAAGCTTGGTGGGACAACAGTCGCCGAAGATTGGAGACTGCAGGAACTGCGATTACTTGGGAAGTGGTTCGAATTGGTTTTCTGGAAAATTATTTTCCGGAAGATATACGAAGTGCTAAGGAGATAGAGTTTTTGGAGCTGAAGCAGGGTAATCTGATTGTAGCGGAGTATGCTGCTAAATTTGAAGAGCTGGTACAGTATTGTCCTCATTACAATACCGAAGCGGCAATGACCTCCAAGTGTTTGAATTTTGAAAATGGGTTGCGCCCGTAAATTAAGATGGGGATTGCTTGTCAGAAGATCAGGAATTATCCTGAGCTGGTAAGCAGGAGCAGAATTTATGATAATGATAAAAGGGCCAGGATTGCACACTGTAAGGCTGTGAATGACCGTAAAGGTAAGCAGAGATTTGGTGGTACTCCTTACAGTGTTCCTGATGATAAGGGAAAACATAAGGCTGCTGCTGATAAGAAGCCCAGAGAAGGAAAAGCATCTGCTGATTTGAAATGTTTCCGGTGCGGTGGCGTGGGGTATCGTGCTCATGGTTGTCCTAATGAGGTAAAAAAGTGTTTTAAGTGTGGTAAGCCAGGCCATGTGATGGCGGATTGCAGGGCCACTATGCCTACCTGTTATAACTGTGGTGAGAAATGTCATATCAATACTCATTGCGAGAAGCCAAAGAAGTCTCAGGAGTTTCAAGCTAGCGGTAAAGTATTTGCTGTGGTAGGAACTTAGTCGGCCAACGAGGAGCGTTCTATCAAAGGTACTTGTTTCATCAATAATATTCCTTTCACTGCTATGATTGACATGGGTGCAACCCACTCATTCATTTCTGTTGATTGTGTGAAGAGATTAGGATTGGTGCCGTCTACTCTTGAGCAACGGATGACTATCGAAACTCCCTCTATTGGTTCGGTGACTACTTCTTTGGTGTATTTGAAGTGTCCCCTGACTATTTTCGGCAGAGACTTTGGAGTGGATCTGATTTGTCTACCACTTGGTAATTTGGATGTTATTCTGGGTATGAACTGGTGGGAGTTCAATCAAGTCCACATCGATTGTTTTCGGAAGGTGTTGTTGTTCTTTACTCCAAAAGAGGAAGCGTTGGCGAATTCCTTGTCTAATAAGGAAATGAGGACCTTGTTGGAGGACGAAGCTAAAATGTTTGCTTTATTTGCATCGTTATCGGTTGACAACAAAACGTCAATGAAAGAGTTAGCGGTGGTGAATGAATTTCCAGAAGTGTTCCCTGATGATATTACAGAATTACCTCCGACGAGAGAAGTTGAATTTAGAATTGATCTTGTTCCTGGTACAAGGCCTATATCTATGGCGCCGTACAGGATGCCGGCAGTGGAATTGGCTGAATTGAAATCTCAGATTAGAGAATTGTTGGATAGAAAGTTTATCAGACCGAGTGTGTCGCCATGGGGAGCTTCGGTGCTGTTGGTAAAGAAGAAGGGTGGTAGTATGCGCCTGTGCATCGATTACCGTCAGTTGAATAAAGTGACCATTAAGAATAAATATCCTCTTCCAAGGATTGATGATTTGATGGATCAGTTGGTGGGAGCTCGTGTGTTCAGTAAAATTGACTTGAGGTCGGGTTACCATCAGATCAGAGTGAAAGAAGGTGATATTCAGAAGACGGCATTTAGAACTCGTTATGGACATTACGAATATACTGTAATGCCTTTTGGAGTGTCTAATGCACCAGGAGTGTTTATGAAGTATATGAACCAGATCTTCCATTCTTATATGGATCAGTTTATTGTTGTGTTTATTGACGATATACTGATTTATTCTAAGTCTGATGAAGAGCATGCAAGACATTTGAGAATTGCTTTGCAGGTGTTGAAAGATAATAAGCTGTTTGCTAAACTATCAAAGTGTGAGTTCTGGATGAAGACGGTGATTTTCTTGGGGCATGTAATATCTGGTGATGGTGTAGCGGTGGACCCATCGAAAGTGAGTGCAGTGTTGCAGTGGGAACCGCCAAAGACAACAACGGAGATTAGAAGCTTTTTGGGTTTGGTAGAATATTACCGAAGATTTATTGAGGGGTTTTCTAGTTTGGAGTTGCCATTAACCCAGTTGACGAGGAAGGATCAAGTTTTTGTGTGGGATGCTGCTTGTGAAGACATCTTTAAGGAACTGAAAAAGAGATTGACTACGGCACCAATGTTAATATTGCCAAATCCGAGTGAACCTTTTATGGTATAATGTGATGCGTCTAAGATGGGATTAGGCGGAGTTCTTATGCAGAATGGTAAGGTAGTGGTGTATGCTTCGCGGCAACTGAGGGCGCATGAAAGGAATTACCATACTCATGACCTTGAATTGGTTGCGGTAGTTTTCGTGTTAAAGATCTGGAGGCACTATTTGTATGGTTTGAGATTTGAGATGTTCAGTGACCATAAAAGTTTGAAGTATCTGTTCGATCAGAAGGAACTAAATATGAGACAGAGAAGATGGTTGTAATTCTTGAAGGATTACTATTTCAGCTTGAGTTATCATCCAGGAAAGGCGAATGCAGTAGCCGATGCTTTGAGCAGAAAAACAATTCATATATCGGCTTTGATGGTGAAAGAAATGGAACTAATTGAGCAGTTCAGAGATTTGAGCATGGTTTGTGAAATTACGGCAGGTGGTGTGATGTTGGGCAAGTTGCAAGTGAACAATGATTTCTTGGATATGATTAGAGAAAACCAAAAGTTAGATGTGAAGTTAGTATATTTGATGTCGGGAGTAGGGAGTGACTCCGATAGTGATTTTAAGTTAGATAGTACAGGTGTGCTGAGATTCAGAGGCAGGATTTGCATGCCGGATAATGACGAATTGAAGAAGTCAATTCTGAGTGAAGGACATCGTAGTAGTCTGAGTATCCATCTGAGAGCTACAAAGATGTACCACGATTTAAGGAAGTTATTTTGGTGGTCCGGTATGAAAAGGGATATAGCTCGATTTGTTTACGCCTATTTGACATGTCAGAAATCGAAGGTGGAACATCAGAGACCCTTTGGAATGATGCAACCGTTAGAAGTTCCGGTTTGGAAATGGGATTGTATAACCATGGATTTTGTTACGGGTTTGCCGAACACAGCGAGAGGATTTGATGCAATTTGGGTAATTGTGGATCGACTTACAAAGTCTGCACATTTTGTGCCAATTAATATCAGTTTTCTGTTGGAGAAGCTAGCAGAGATTTATATTCGGGTAATTGTGAAGCTACATGGTGTTCCGTCGAGTATCGTGTCGGATAGAGATCCGAGGTTTACTTCAGAATTTTGGAGGAGTTTACAGGAAGCTTTGGGTACTAAGTTGAAGTTGAATTCAGCTTACCATCCGCAAACCGATGGTCAGTCAGAGAGGAATATTCAGTCGCTGGAGGATTTGCTGAGAGCTTGTGTGTTGGAAAAGGGTGGTGCGTGGGATACTCATTTACCGTTGATCGAGTTCACGTACAACAATAGTTACCATTCTAGTATCGGAATGGCACCGTTTAAGGCTTTATATGGTAGGAGGTGCAGAACTCCTCTGTGTTGGTATGAGACTGGTGAGAATATGGTATTGGGACCAGACATTATGCAACAAACTACTGAGACAATTCAGATGATTCGCGAGAAGATGAAAGCATCTCAGAGTAGGCAGAAAAGTTATCATGATAACCGAAGAAAAGAACTGGAATTCAGTGAAGGTGATCATGTGTTCCTAAGGGTTAACCCAGTGACTGGTGTGGGTCGTACGTTGAAGTCCAAGAAGCTGGATCCTAAGTTTATTGGGTCATATCAGATTTTGCAGAGAATTGGTGTTGTAGCTTATAGAGTGGCGTTACCGCCTGAACTTTCGAATTTGCATGACGTGTTCCATGAGTCGCAACTTCGCAAGTATGTCTCGGATCCATCTCATGTAATTAAGAGAGACGAAGTTCAAGTCCGGGAAAATCTTACTGTTGAGACGATGCCGTTGAGGATCGAAGATCGTAAAATAAAACGACTCCGAGGGAAGGAGATACCTTTGGTGAGAGTGACTTGGGGAGGTGCTGCAGGAGGCAGTGTGACCTGGGAATTGGAAAGCAGGATGCGGAAAGCGTATCCGGAATTGTTTCCATCAGGTAATTTTCGAGGACGAAAATAATTAAAGTGGGGGAGAGTTGTAACGCCCATTTTAATTATTTAGTCTTTTGGTGTTATTTTGTTCCGGTGTGTCCTTGTGTGGGAGTGTGTCTGAGCGCGTTGGTGGGTGTCCTTAATTTATAGGATCTATCTAATAAAATGTAGATTTAATATTAAGATAACATAATTAATAATGATGATAATTTAATAATAATAATAATAATAATAATAATCATAATAATAATAATAATAATAATTATTATTATTATTATTATATGTATTATTATGAGATTAAATAAATAAAATGAGGATTAAGAGATATAAGAAGGGGTTTTGGGGTAAAGAGGAGATAGAACACGATAAACTTGTGGAGAGAGAGAAGATTGAGGAGGAAGAACAAGGGGAAGAAAAGCAAGGCTAGGGCTACCCATTCTTCAGAGTTCTTCAACAATCTGAGCAATCAAACGAGGTAAGGGGGGAGAAACTGATTGGGATTGGTATTTTACATGAATTGGGTAGAGGGGATTCCTTAACCCCATAGGGATTTGATGAATATGATTGGTATGTTGTTGATTGTTGCTGCCATTGATGAATTTGTGCATGTGTTGTTATGAAATTGGTGAAATCCTGTGTGATGTTTTGTGGTATTAGTGATAAACATGAGTGTTGGTTCTGGAGAGAAAATTTAAGAAACAATTTGAAGTAATAATCGGTCGAATTGATGTTTTATCGGGTAAAATCTGGATTAAGTCATGTAGTTTAGTCGGGGAAATGTTGGGCTAAGACTACAGGAACTGGTTTGGTGAAAATCGGGTGATTTGTGAGCTTCTGATGATTCTGGGACAGTTGGGGTTTTGGTGTATCGCAGTGTTCGCTAGGCGAGCAGCTAGCGAGCGAGCCAGCGAGTGTTCGCTAAAGCTTCGCTAAAGCTTCGCTATGCGAACTGGGTAGCGAACCCTTCCAGTAGCCACTGTCTGCCTTCGCTAGCGAGTTCGCTAGGCGAGTGAGGCAGCGAGCATTCGCTAGGCAAGTGTGCCAGCGAGCGTGACAGAACTTGTTTTATTTTTGTGGTTCCATCCAATGTTGATGTTTTGTAGGTACCTTTGGTCATGATGGGTATAAGGACGATGTTTAATGGTGAAGAATGTATACTTGGTGTTGGAATGTGAATTTCCTAATATTTAATGTAATTTAATATAATTGATTGATGTGTGTATATATATATATATATATATATATATATATATATATATATATATATATATATATATATATATATATATATATATATATATATATATATATATATATATATATATATATATATATATATATATATATATATATATATATATATATATATATATATAATGCATGGTGATGTGATCAGTAGGATCGTGTGCACTTAGTGTGCTTGAGTTTATTTGTTGTGCATATGGTGTCGTGCATATCATGGTGTTTTGGCGGGATGAATCGTTGCTCAGGAGGAGTGTATGCGATTCACCCGTACTCCTTTGTGGAGAATGGTGGGATGGACCGTTGCTCAGGAGGAGTGTATGCGATCCACCCGCACTCCTTTATGGAGAATGGTGGGATGAATCGTTGCTCAGGAGGAGTGTATGCGATTCATCTGTACTCCCTCGTGGAGAATGGTGAGGATAGATCATTGCCAAGGAGGGGTGTATGTGATTTATCCTGGGTTCGATTGAATGAACTAGTGAGTCGGTACCGCATGCATGGTGTTGAGCTGCATATTTGCATTATTATATGTTGTGTTTGATGTTGGACAATAGGTCGAGGTTGGTACGTGATGGGTGATATTTTATGTAATTGTTACCTTTATTTCATGTATCTTATTACCGATAATTTTGATCATGTTTTCTCACCCCTTTGTTGTTGTGGTGGTCTGTGCTTCTTCGGAAGTACAGATAATCCAGGTACATAGCGAACTTGGATAGTGGTGTACAGGTCGAGTCTTAGGATGCTCTGATACGTAACACGGGACTTGGGTGTTTACTTTTATTATGTTGGATTTGTTTTATTCCTGTGACGTATCATATTTTGGTGAACCTTGTTAATGAATGACTTTATGTAATTTGGCGGATGGCCGAGAATGTTGAATTAATGATTACTTCCGCTGTTTTATTTTGAAAACCATCTATTGAAGTTGAATTGCTTGAGGTGATATCCCACTTTTGAGGAGAAACTCTGATGTTTACTTGAATTAATTGTATTTTATTTTAATTTTGGGAAGTGGGGTGTTACACCCACGACATAGAGGAGCTCGACACCTGACCACATCCTCGGTGTTGGGAGTGAAACTTATGTT
>CAWUDS030007218.1:0-24600 GCA_963859935.3 Lathyrus sativus
TTGAGTTTTAGGACTCAGATTGAGACGCGGTTCGAAGAGTTAGAAAGCTAAAGTGAATTACTATCAATTAGTAATAATTTCACATAATGAATATGTTATATTAATATTATTAATTGGCGAGGCTTTCATGTATTCTTGGTGTTATTTTGATTATGAATGCTATGATGAATTTGCCTGTGAGTTGTGAGTATGAATTGATAAACCACACATGTTGAGGTGCATATTGTTGAGTTAAAGGTGAGTTGCATTTTGAATTGAATTATTATATGTGCTCGAGTTGTGTTGTTATGACAAGATGTTAAGTATTTAGAATAAGTATGAAATATGAGAATCTTGTGACTTGTGAATATGGATTTGAGTTATGTTCGTTGTATTGTTGAATGTTTAAAATATAATTCTACTGAGATGAATTATTAGCATTGCACTGTTTATTGATAATGTTCATTTTGAGATTTTGGTGTGATGTAATCCAGAGAAGGGATTACTTGAGTGGTTAATGCATTTATGATAGGATCAAATAGGGGTCTTAACCCATTGATTTGATTATATGATCATGCCTCATAAGATTTATGTCATGACGCATGTCAGCTAGTTTAAAGAGGGGACTAGTGGCTTGTCCAAGCTCAGATAGGGGGCTTGGAGCTTAGAGAGGGGGCTCATGGGTTTAGAGAGGGTACTTGATTCCTAAATTAACCATTGTTGAGTTAGTAGCACATTCATAGAGTTGCAGCGAGTTGCACGAAGTTGCATTTTTAGCATGAGATGCATAATGAGATAAATGCAGAGGATGTTGAAGTTGTGTATAACTGGTGTGTGATTGATATGTGAATGAATTGTGATTGATGAGTTGGTGGGAGAATGTAATTGATATTTTATGATTTGAGATTTTGTAGATCATGTTATGCGTTGATATCCCACCTTACAGTATATGCCTGCTATTATTGAATGTGATTTCTCACCCCTTCTGTTTGAATGTTGCCTTTACATGGCCATCATGCAGATACTCAAGAGTATAGTCATTGATGTGAGTGAAATCTCACTCTTGGAGCTATTCCTTTTAAATTTCTTGGTTTTTAGCTTTGGTTATGCTCTGATATGTAACACTGCGGAGCAATTTCTTTTTTTTTTTTATGTTGAGATTTCTGATAGACAATGTATGCTCTCGTATTTTATGTTTTGGTGTGATAAGCATTTGTAAAAGACTTATGAGTAAATGCTTTTTAATTTTGATGTGAAAATTTATTATGAGATTTTAATTGGTGTTTTTTAATTGAGTATTTCCATTGCGATGATACCCTAAGTGAAAGTGAGTATGCGATGACAACTGTTGCATGTTTATTTAAATTAAAGGTTACATGATCAACACATGTTGTTTCGTGATGTGTGACATTCTATGCGTGAATGTTGTGAAAAATATCATATTTAATTATAACTATGCATTGGGTAAATAAGGTGTTACATAGTTAGTATCAAAGCAGGTCAGTCCATTCGGTCAGGTTTTTAATATATTGTTTATTCCCTAGTACGTGACATGTGTCTGAAACATTGTCGGTACTCATTTATTTTTCTAACCACTTATTTGTAGGACTGGGATTGAAACAAGTGGGGAGAAGCTTCTGCTTCTCTGAGATATTTCAAGTGTGGAGAGTTGGTCTGTCGTACCTCTATTTGCAAGAGTGCATGTGTTATCGAAGCTGTGTTATTTTTCGAACCTGAAGAGAATGCAGATTTGAGATTTTGGTCTGCTAGTCAAGTTTGGATGTCTTTGAGGATGATCAGGTATTGTTGATGTTGGCTTCTCGGAGTGTAGAGAGAAATTTGATGATTAGTGATATTCCATAGGTGTCAAATTTCTAGTAGTGTTTCTTGAAGATATCAATAATTTTTCGCCAGAGCGCGAGCTTGAGTCTGCTATAGATTTAGTAGTAAGTAGGATCCCGGTGTCAATGGCTCTATATCGAATGTATGCTTCAGAGTTGAGTGAGCTGAAGAAGAAATTAAAGAATTTGCTTGAGAAGAAGTTTATTCGTCCGAGTGTTTCACCATGGGGTGCGCCAATGTTGTTAATTAAGAAAAAGGATGGTAGTATGAGTTTGTGTGTCGACTACCGACAGTTGAATAAAGTCACTATCAAGAATAAGTATCCACTTCCTAGAATTGAACATGTGATGGGTCAGTTAGTGGGTGCTTGCGTCTTCAATAAAATTGATTGAAGGTCAGCATATCATCAGATTCGTGTAAAGGCTGAAGATATTCAAAAGACTGCTTTTAGAACGAGGTTTGGTCATTACGAGTATTCAGTGGTTTCGTTTGGTATGTCTAAAACTCCTGGTGTACTCATGAAGTATATGAATAAAATCTGAAATTTTGGTATACAGATCTCAGATGTCACAAGAGATGTCGAGACATTGATCTCTGTATAACTAAACAAGGACATAACAAAATAGAACAGAACAATCTGATATCTCAAAGTCATAACAATGTAGTGGCAGATGTTTCAACATCAATTATGACATCTATTTTAAAGTAAGAGAAAGCCTGAAATATTCATAACAGAATGAAAAATAATTCCAAGGTATGATGACCCAGTTCGGTGTATAACAACGCCTACATCTAGGGGCTATCAAGACAGGAATAAATTCACTATCAGTAGTATTAATTCAGAGCTAAACTCCCTCGTTTACAACCCCTCACTTAATCCCTACCTAGTGCAACTTCTACCTAGAAATCACCATCTAGATAAGAGAAACCCATCTATTTTCCTAAATCACATCAGTGATATCTAACAGTCACAACCTCCCATGACTGTATCAAACTGTTCAATTGAAAGACATCCCTTTCAACACAATATTTATTCAAGACTCTTAACTAACAATAATATTTAGATTTTCTTAAAAGCTTCATCCAAGAACAATATATAATTCATTACCTACAATTTTCTGAATATGAAAACTATGTCTACCACAATGTATCAAACCTGATACAAAGGGTAACTTACAACTCAAGAAAGCCACACGAATCTCAAAACTCTAAACCCTTATTTTACTTTACAAGAGTCTTAACAAGGATTCCTATTTTTCTTTAGGTCTTGGTCTTCCTTTTATAGTCATCAGCAATCCATGGGCTTCGAAATCTATGTCCAATCGTTCCTTGATCCATATTCTGATTGCACCTTAAATCTTGGAACAGATCTGTAACAAACCTGCTGTATTAAACCAAGATGTCGAGTCCTCAAGATAGGACATCTTGTCTGACATGTTGTTCTTTACAGATTTCTTCATGTTAGAACATCTTGTTTAACATCATCTTTTACCAAAATTTGGTCAAATCTTAGAGCCTTCAATTCCCCCCTTTTATCAAATTTTGGCTAAAACTCCTTTTGCACAATAAACCTAGAAAGTAAAGGAGTAGAAGTAGAAATTCCTGAAGTCATTTCAGCCAGCCTATGACACGTCTAGCCGAAAAATACTCTTAGAAGCTTTCATTCTTCCTGTACAGCATACACAACCTGTTGTATGACGTGTACTTTCCCCCTTTTAGCCAAAAATTGACAGTTGTCCAAAATAGTTCCAAACTCGGACAAAATCCATAAAGACACGACATAAACAAAGAAACACAGCATGAGACAAAAGAAGCAAGGATCCCCTTTAAATAGCAGTTTCCTTATGAATTAATAAGCCATTGATATAACCGAAGGACAATTCAAAGAAAGAGTAAATTGAGAAAGATAACTTCAACATAAATGAGTGTGCACCGGCCAACTCAGTTGTGACTGTTTCTTCTTTAATGAGAACCATCCAAAGACTATGTATGACCCAAAGAAACATGTCTTGCATGCCTTCTTTAAGGCACGTTTTCCACTGTCCAAGTAACATCGTCCATATAGAGCCACGAGTCCTAAATAATGTCCAAACACCCAATCAGTCCTTGTTTACTCACTCTTGTAAATTTTGAAGCATAGTCATAATGCCTTCCAATGAAGTCTAACCATACTTCTTTCTGTAAGAATTAGAAGCTCCTAACCAAGATGTCAAGACAGTATGTATGACATCTCCAGTTAATCAACAAAATCTTTCATGGAACTTATCCCAATTTGTAGAGAAAAATAAATTCTCCTAGAAAATATCCAATCCAAGAAAAAGTAAAACACACCACGATGTCAAGACATCTTATTTGACATCACAACCTCACATTAATCACATGAACATTTTCATGCTCATTAGTGAGAAAATACCAGGATCACAATCCTTGTACCATAACCAATAAACTCTTGGATTGATGTTAAATAACACCATTGAACCCTCTCCCCCTGAACACATCCACACACTGTATAAATCCATCTTGAACCTTACAGCTTTTGTACCCCAAAATTTACCCTCCCATATTCAAGATAATGTGTCCCAAGAGGTTACTTAATAGTCACAAGATTCGCAATTAGTCAAAGGGATTAAAGGTTTCTTCAAAGCCTCCTCCTAAACAGTGGATCTTAGAACTAGGGTTTTGAGTCTCCCCGAGCAAAATGGACTTATAAAACTTAAAATGGACTTCATAACATCCCATATACTTAAAACAATCCCCATGTCAAGTTTCAGAGCTTTCCTCATAAGTTTGGCCAGTCAGATGCTCAGATACTTGAAAATCAGTTAACTTGGTCAAAAAGTCAATTGAGGACAACTGTGGTCAACTCAAAGTCAAACTTCAAGATTTTTTTGGTCAACATCAAGATTACGAGGTGAAATTAATTATTTGATCAAGGGTCGATCATAGTTCATCAGGGAAACCTCAGATCATCAAGAATCGCAAGTTGCTAAATTAGGGTTTTGTGCAGGAAAAGTCAACTGAACATTAACCAGCCATAACTTTCACATGTTTCATCAAAAATTTCCCATCCAAAGCTCATTTTTAAGGAACTTAATTCTCTACAACTTTGTGTCTCACAAGCCAAGCCTAAAAATGCTTCATTTGAAAGATATGAGCCAAGACATTATAGGTCCTTTTGAAAGTCAACAAAAGTCTACTTTTTCAAAAGCTAATAATTTGAAAATGGTAAAAAAAAAAATATGGACATGGGACCAAAAGGGTTGATTAGAGGATACCCTAAGATTTCTAAAAAGTCTTAGAACACCTCTATAGCATTAAAATTGAGGAAGTTATGCATTGTCAAAGTTGGTAATTTTTCAAGGGGTGTATGAAGTAAAAAGGGCCATAACTCCAATTCTTTCCAAATGGGCCCATAAAATTGCAACCCAAACTTGAAGATAAAGTCACTCACGACCCAATGACCATATTTTCTGATTTTTATCATTTATTTTTTATTATTTTTTATTTTTATCATTTAAAATCATTTTTAATTAAAATAAATTATAAAAAATCAAAGATTTGATTTAAAATTTATTTTGGGATCAAATATATGGTATTCAAAGTGATTGAATTCATCCAAATTCGTTCAAGACCAATATGGTACGATTTAATTTGATTTAATTTGATTTTTTTTTTGACAATTATGATAATTGGCTCCTTCATCTTCAAGCAACCCATAAAACTCCAACCAAGGCCCAATTGTTTACCCTAATTTACACTACTTTATATACACAACAAAGTCAGAATGAAAAAAAAAAGAGGAGAGAAAAAAAAATTTGGAAGCCATAAGAACCTTAGAAAAATCTTAAAACAGTTTGCAATAAGATTCAATCAGCTCTACAAGTCCATTCACATTCCTCAAGATCCTAGGAACCTATCCCAAAAAGACTTGAAGGTTGAGACCATACGAAGTGCATCCCATGAACATGCCGCCTCTCATTATTCTTTTTTTTGCTTTCTAATCTTTGATTTCATTGCACTTTATCATATTTTCTGTTCATAATGATCTTCATAGTCATGTTTAGGTTTGTTTTGATCATTTGTTTGCAAGATATGATGCAGGTTTCATGAAGTGCCATGGTTAAGGCATAAGCTTTTCAAGAGTCAAAACTCTTCGTACGAACATTTTCAGACCTTCCCCCATTTATTTTTAGTGAGTTTCTTCCTTTTTTTTTTTTTATGTTTTATAGTTATTATTATTAAAACATTATTATTAATTTAATTAACCATTAATCTTTACTAACTGCTCACTAATTATTTTTCTTAAAATAAATTTTATAATATAATTTTATTTTTTTTTTCTCTCACATAACTTTTTTTTTTAATTTATTAATTAAAATTGTAAATGAATATAAATAGGTTTAGATTAATTTAAAAACCCTAATTTTTCACTAACCCTAATTAGACCCTCATTTTCTAAACTTGATCTTTTTTTTTAAAACAATTAATTTCCTAATTTAATTTATTTTCATTGCTTTATTTATATTATTTAGAGGATTGTATAGGATTTTCCTTATGTAATTTATTTTTTTCGCACCGATTATTCTGTAATTGCCCCGAAGCTGTGTAATAGTTTAGGACTTTTTTTCTTGTTTTTTTTATTATTTCCGTAAATATTTAATTGTTTGGTTAGTAATCTAGGGCGTGAAAAGATCTAATTGAATAAATTGGACTTAGAGAATCAATAATAAAAGAAATATCTGAAAATAATCACTCACACACGTAAGTCGATCGTTCTACGATCGCCATCTACACCTCCTAGGGTTACCCCTCTTAGTTGCCTTAATATGGTTAAGTCCCTCGAACGTAGGGGTGTCTTAACCGATGTCCCTGCAAACAGATAAATCATCAAGTTCCTTTAAAGTTAAAAGGATCATAGTCCCTTCGAAGTTGCCTACGGAATAAATGATCTTGTCCCTCGATGACCCTACAAAAATGATGATAGTCCCGTCGAATTTCTAAGACACCCTTACATGTTGCCTTCTTTGACCATACAATGACCCTACGCCCGTCCCTTTACATCCAAGGTAAAGACTACTTACTCACTAATAGTAAGGACAATCTTACCCTTAAAGGAAATAAATAACAAGAAAGACCTTACAAACTTAGGGTAGGTAGCACTTAAATACTTGCTCACTTTTTTCAAAAGAAAACATTCTTTACACCCCACTTTCAAAATATTTCCAAACTCAAGACTTTGTATACATCCATACGAGAATCACTACAAAGAACTTCTGAAAATCTTTTCTAAACATACACTTCACATTACTTTTCAAACAAACAAGTGAGCTAAGTAACTAAGAGCCCATGGATAACCATGGATATAAAGGGTGCTAACACCTTCCCTTTATATAACTTACCCCCCGAACTCAAAATCTTTTCAAAAAGGTCTTTCCTGTTCTTTTATAGCTTTTCCTATTGGATAAAATAAAAGTCGGTGGAGACTCTTGCTATCCGCACATATTTTTGTAAAACAAAAACATCAAGTCAGTTCTCCCACCATGTTACAGAACTGGCGACTCTGCTGGGGACTACTTGGTAAAAGAGGGGTTCCCTTAGGAATTAGATCACTTATTTATTTTTCTTGCTTGCTTTACTTACTTGTTGGGATTTTATGTGAAAGATCCTAACCCGGATCTAGTGTACCTTAGGTAAGTAGCAATAGACCAAGGAAGTTGTACGGCGTATACCGATATGGTTGATCTGGTGGCTACAGTTAGTGTGACTTCTTGGTGGGTACTTATGTTCCTTAAGTCAGTTGAGGATAATATAAGGCAGCCATACGTTGTCATTAACACTAACTAACTTTTAGAACCCTGTTGCACCCTAATTTTTAACCGTAAGATCCCACCTCCGGGTGTGTTTTCTTATGTTTTATCTTTCCACTTTTATGTGCGATTAACGGGTGCGTGCAGGGTTATTTTTACTTTAAAAGCGTCTCTAGCAGATTCTTATGGCTGGGTCCCCTTAAATCAAGATTTTGGTCCCTTTCAAGTCTTCTATTCACCAGGAAAGGTTTGTCAAAGACGAGACTCATGCAAGGAATAAGATCGCAAGCTCCTTGTAGACTTTGTGGCTTTCTAGTGCGAGTTAATTTGGATTCAAAATTTCAGAATCGTTCATATGTGTTTAGAACCCGCATTCTCATATTCAAGGTCAAGTGTTTGAATATACAGGCTCATGGAAGCCTCCAAGATTCCAAGTTATGTTGCCAAGTTCAAGTTGGTAATTCAGGACCAAGGGTGGTTCCTTTGACGAACTTTTGGTCCCGAAAGGTTGGTTCAGGGGCTCGCCAAACCCATTACCTTTAAGCCTATTAAGTCTTATATTTTGGAAGTTAATTTTCATTGAAGGGTGATTGCAAGCCTTAGTGAATTTAAGAGGTCATGTGTTAGACACGGACCATGAATTATTACTTTCTTTCTTAAGTGCAAACCAGAGGTGAATTCCATGCAAGGCAAGTCATTTTATTTGCAATGCATATGACTCAAGGTTGGAAACTCAAGACCGCCATTCATCTATCTCCTGCTACTTGCATACCATATGACACGGCTATATTCATCAAAGGGGGTAGTACAATACACTACAATTTTAAACTCATACAATTATAATAGTTTTTGAAGGCATTCAACAATTATATGATCCTGTTACAACTTTGCCCAAATTAACTACAAGAATACGAATGATATCGCTACTGTTCACAACTTTTTCCCAACAATTCAAAGTACAAATTCCCCAGATGCACATAAACGATCCAAAAGACATAACGTAATTTACAGGATCCTAAAATGAATTGGTACCAGGAAAACTATTACATGAATAAACACTGAGCAATTATTAAACAGAGAGGGAACTTATAACTACGGCTGCATTTGATTTGCTGCAGGATTTGTAGTAGAAGGAACGGCCATCCGGAACTTTGTTATCCCTTCGGCTGCCCAATGAAGATTTTCCCCTGCTATATGTTACTCTGAACATCATTCACTGCCTTTCTTCTCACTATCTTCACTTCTAACTATGTTGCTGCGTCTTATGTTGTTGTTGGTTTTGTTTTATTTTCTCTTCTTCTTCGTCTTCTCATTTTCATTATGGTTGTTATTGCCACTGATAACAGCTCGTTGAGACGGTAGATGGATGATAAGAGGCTTTTATGGATGCTGAAAAGTACTGACTAAATATCTGAGGGCATGAGCAACTTGTGAATTTAAAGGAGGCCGGTCGGCTCCGACATGAGCTTATGATAAATAACATCCATGTGCCCACGTTGCATCTGCAGGAAATAACACGCAACACTAAGGGAAGCCGCCGTGGCAAATAACTCCGGTTACGACTTTCCTGGAATTTAAGACAATTCATTTTGAAGCTGTTAGTACAAACTAACACAGTCAAGTTCAGAACATGCCTAAAAAGAAAAGATGGGAAAGCTTATCGGGAACTTACGATTGAGTTACCGACATCGTTCTATGACTCCTCAAAATCTGTTGAAAACACAGGGCTTCGCAAACGAATCCTGAGATTTAGCACAATATTCAAGAGTTAAATTTGAGCCATTTTTAAGAGAAGGTTTCACTAAATTAAGTACCTGAACAAGCAATTTACCGTATCATCATTTTGGGTTGACTGGGCTTATTTCAAGTCCTGCTTATTTTCATAGCAGAGTCTCCAAAAAGCCGCAAGAAAGATCAACATCAGACATCTTCATATGCTACCACAACATCTGGACCCGAAACTGTATCATGGACTGTTCAGAGCTCCACGGCAAATGGAGTTTATTCTAATCCAACCTACCAGTATGATCAGCATCCGCAGCCACCTGAAAAACGTTCAAGAAGGTCAACGTGTATCATCAGTCGGTTGTAGTACATCAAATTTGGGAACAACTAATACACCGCAAGATTACAATGCATACACATCATATGCGAATTCTTCCAATCCATATGGTTATGACAACAGTACGGGATACTCAGGCTACTATAACAGCTATCAGCAGAGGCCAGAACTTCACGAAAAAACAAGTAAATCAACGCATCCTCCGGCGTATTCGAAAACCTGAGAAAGCAAGAAAGGAATTAAGCTATGAACAGCCAGGTCATAGAGAGCAAGGGTGTATATTTGGTAACCGCAGTAACAACATACCGAAGTCCCGAAGTCGCGACTTTCAAATGAAGTCCAGTATCTTTACAACTCAACCAAGAAAACAGCTTTCCCGACCCTCAGAATTCCTGCACGCATTTGTTTTTGAGCCAGTGATCAGTAGGAGATGAAGGAAACAATTGTAAAATAGAGATATTTAAACAACAAAGCAACAAGAATACTAATTATCCTAGAATGATGTTATCATCGACCAAACAGGTTGGGAGTTTTGTAAAAGCACACGCGACCAAGTTGTTTCCAGCTTCAAGAGAAGGCACTGTTTGATCAAGCCTGTTGCGCATTTCGAAAGATATTAGCGGCGTCACATCGAGCACACAAGTCTAAACCAGAGTTTCTGCAAGAAGAAAATTAAAGAACATGTAAAAGATGTTTGTGATAGTATGCTTTATGTCAATAATAACTACTCACGAGTAATACTCACTTTCTGGAAAGGTGCATCAGTCATGGTTTCTCCTGTCCTATTAGTCTCACTAGATCAGTTGCAAGATCATTATCACCATCATTGACTATGTTCTTTACCTCCATTGTTAACTCGGTGGCCCTTCAAGAAAATCCATAGAAGTAGAACCGTGTCAGAAAGTTATGGTATCAAGCCTTCGAAATCACGTACCAACAGGCTTTGACAGTTAGCAGCAGTTTTTCTTTCCAACTTGAAAATCGAAGACAAGATCCAACCTGCAAACAGAAGAAGGAAATGGAGTTAATTTTCTTTCCAATTTAGAAGTGACATGTCTGAACATGTTCTACTCTAAAAGGAAACAATCTAAGGCGAGAAATTCACGAATCAAATGTGCAAACGATCCTCAGACAAGATACCCCAAAAACAGAAACATCTCAAGTTTGTTTTCTCCTGTCCAAACCAACAAGGAAATACGATTAAGCATTCAATTCAGAGTTTTTTGAAATACTATAAGAGGAGACATCCACAGGAAAAGAAAAAGGACAATGTTCAGGGGATCCACCCTTCATGAAACAACCACAAAAACTTTCAACAACAAATCCACAGAAATCCTAAATCAAACCCTAAATTTCGTAAATCGAAAAAAGGGGAAGAATACTTATCTTCATCGCCATCGTGAACCTCCTTCCACTCGCCGTCAACTGCAAATCATCCTTCGCCACCAAGCCTTTAACCGCCCTCGAATCAATGTCCTTTCCGGCGCTGCGAAGCCCCTACTCGGAAATATCACCACCACCATGAAACCCCCCTCTCGGTAAGACTCCATTAGTCGTTAATACAGAGTGTTGATCGTTTTTTCTTTGTTTTGTGAAACAGGTTTAAAGATGATCGAAGCTTAACTGGAAATGGAAGAGATGCGAGGAAAAGAGTCGTAGAAGAGAGAGGGATCAGAAGAGAGGCAGACGGCGGATTGGGGTTGAGTGATTTAGTTTTAGGTTTTTTTCAGTTAATTTGTTTTTTATGTTGTATCCAGTACACTTGCACACACCATAACCACGATGCACCCTCACGCGTGTACCGTTGGATCTCCAACGGATCCCACTGCACGCCCCAGATCGAGCCCCACCATATACTCTCCTATCACGCGCCTCACCGAATCCTGCGACCTCCATTAACCCAGCCATTAACTCCTTTAATCCTCCGGTTATCCACTAAACCCACTAACTAACCCTCTAATTAATATAATTATTAATCTTTTTTATTAATTAACCTATAACTAATCACTTACAATCAGTTTTTTTATAACTAATAAAACCTTGTTATTTTAATTTAGCTTTTATAATTAGCTTATTCATTTAATTAAGCAACTTCCTTTAAAAAAAACTAATTAACTCACATTTATTTTTATTCACCCTTTAACTTATTTTCATTTTCATCAACTTAATAACATCTTAATTAAATAATATGTTTATTCACTAAAACCTTTTATAAAAAATTCACATCTAATTGTCAATTTTATCTATAATCAATAATAAAATCTATTTAGTATTTAAATGACTTTTAGAAACAAATAATAAAAACACCTTTTGTTTATTTTGTAATCAATATAATTTAAACTTAACTCTTGATAATAGTCACAATTTTATTTAAAAACAAATCATTTCACTTAAGTTTTTTTAGAAAATTAAAATCAATTAGTATGTTAGAACATTTTATTTAAAACCTCGTCTGTTAGAAATCTAATGTATAGTAATCCTGCTTAAAATAAAACCTCTCACAATTCAACATTTCCTCAAAATCAATTCATCTCTAATTTGTTAATCTAGTCAATATTTTCTCATAAGTAATTCAACTAAAATTAGTCCATCTCACTACTAATAATCAAACAATCTTTTTTCTTAAAATTAATTTGTCATCTAAACTCCTCACTAAGTTAATTAAAAAAACTAATTCACCCTTTAAAATAATTTCACTTAAAATCAATTCACCTAAGTTAACCTCAACTAAAATCAACTCACATCGTAAAATATAATCAATCGTGCACCTCACTTCACGATTCACTCTCACACACTTCAGCGCTTTCATGCGTATGTGTATGCTTTACTTATTTGCCCTTTATCATTTCCGCAATTTATTTTATAGCAATTTAACATTACCGCAATTTACTTTTCTCGCATCGCATTCCGTCCAAAGGAAAAACCTACACACGATTCAACACTTGTGTGTAGTGCACATCATTTGCATCATACTCCCTTACGATCCTTGATCCCATTCAAGTCGATCTCTTAAGTTAGATCCTACCTGTTGCACCCTAAAATTTGACCAACCAATTCTCCTATCTGACTCATGGTTTAAATTCATATTCACAGCTCAGATGTATGATTTTTGTGCACAAGCAGGGGATATCAGAGTTTACAGCTTGATTTTTGTCTATCAGATGTGGCAGATCCAGTCCAGATTACCAGGGTTTTATTTTCGGGAAATTGTGCGCTCCTCGGTGATTTTTCAGTGATTTTGGGGATATTCTGATGCCCGGGGATCTCCGTTCGATTCGATCTGGTCTCGTGCGCTTTTATGGGGGTCATTTGTGCATTCATCTGCATTTTTAGGGTTTAATAGGCTTTTGTGAATTTTTTTACAGGCTTTATAGATTTTTCTGGAATTTAAATAGGGTTTTTGAATATTTTAATAGCTTAATTCTCTTTTTAGGATTTTATAAGATTTTTTTTAAATCATTTTTAGAATTTTAATAGAATTTAAATAGCTTTTATCATTTTTAGGATATTAGTGAATTTTCTCTTAGCATATTAAATAGAGTGACAAATTAGGGTTAATAGGAATTAATTGTTTTTTTTAAATAATATAGTTTTTCTTCTTTAATAATAGATTTTTAGTAGATATTAAATAATATTAGAAGTTTAATAGAGTTAGTAGAGATATAGAATTAATTAGACTTTAATCATTTTTTAGAGTTTAATTAGGATTAATTGGATTTTTGGAGTTAATTAGAGGTTAATTGTTTTTTTAGATTTAATTAGTATAATATAGAATTAGTTAGACTTTTAATCATTTTAGAGTTTAATTAGGTTAATTGAGTTTTTTAGAGTTAATTAGGTTAATTGTTTAGATTAGATATAATTAGATTAGGTTTAATTGTTTTGTTTTTATGCAGTTTTTTTCAGTTTTTTATTCCTTTTTCGTATTGGGCCCAGGGGGCGTTTTTGGCAAGGCCCAGTTTGTTTTTGTCCAGGAATTATTCAATGGTCCAAAAAGTCCACATTCATCCAGCAGACTCCAGAAACTTCTGGAAAGTGCCAGCGCATGTCAGAGTAATAAAAGCAGACACGTGTCTGCAAAAGAAGCCCCCACGCGTTTTGCCTTGAAGCACGCCACGCCACACTCAGAACCCACTCTCCCTCCTGCCACGTAACTCCCACACGCGTCTCTCACTGACTCTCCCTCCTTCCACGCGTCCTGCTCCACACGCTTCACCGTGAAACCACTCCGGCCGCCGTGCATGTACGCCGGCAACCGTTCCCCACCGGAAAACTCACCAGAACTCCCTCCAAACCCAGATCCCTTCACCTTCCTCCATGAACCTTCATCGCCACCACTAAACTGCCAGAAACCACCACAATCCCCAGCGATCTCCGTTCAACACTCATCACCAAACTCAGAAAACAAACCAGAACGATGAAGATTCATCGTCTTCAACCAAATGTTCATCAGTCTTCATGACCTTCACCAGAATCAGTCATCACACCTTCATCGCTCTTCAAAGAAACCCCAGAAAACCATCAGAGCGTTCATCAAGATTCCCAGGAAGGGCTTCCAAGATCTTCCTCGTCTTGTTTCCAGCAAAACCGTCATCGATCGCCGGATCGTTGTTCGTTGATCTTCGTATCATCTCCAGAAGACCTTCAGCAATCTTCATATGATCGTGCGTTTTTCCAGATCTCCAAGAACTCGTTGAGATTCTTCGGTGCTTGTTCAGAAGACGGCAACAACCTCCAAAGAAGTTCTTAAGAGCTCTCATCAGGATCTTCGCGCGAGTTGTTGCAATCAGCGAATCGGCTTCAGCAAGCATCAAGAGAACACCGCAAGTTTGCTCGCGTTCCACCTCCAGGTATGTTGTCCTTTGATTATTACTCGCATCTTGTTTTGGATTGTTGAATGTATGATTTCATCCAGTCTTGATTTGAGGTTCGTTTAGAGGTAGGTTAGGGGTCGATTTCAGGTTGTTGTGAAGATTTTTGTTGGATGTTTGAGAGTTGCAGAGAGAGGTGAGGGAGAGGAGAAAGATGAGTAGGGCGGTGTATTAGGGTTAGAGGCGATGAACAGTGCCAGAGAGATTAGGAGAAGTTTAGTTTTGATTAGGGTTTGTCTGGGTTTAGGGTTTGGATTGGGCTTAGGCCCAAGCGTAGTTGCTACGCTAACCCCTCAATTGCTTCCCCACCTCCCTTCTGCGTGAGAGACAGAGTAACTGGAGTTGGGCCTTAGGCCCCAAATTGATATCAACACCCCCTGGGCGTAGCCCATTATGGATATCAACGGAGGAATTGCTAATGTGACACCCCCCCTCTGGTTTCAATTCAATTCTTTTGTTTTCTGGATAATAAGACTTGGGCTCAGCGCCCTACTGCTAATGGCACCCCACCATTGAGGGCCCAATGAATTGAAAGCTGAAATTCTTTGCTGTTTAGACCCCCAGCTCTATTCCATGTTGTTTCTTTTATTTTGATCTTTCTTTTATATTTCCATTAAATAAATCATAATAAATTGTAAATAATTGTTTTTAATAATTCTTTTTTTTCAACCATTTCATAAAAAATGTTAGGAAAATCAAATAAAAATAAAATTGTCATTTTATTTTAGTTTGCTATTTTTTGCATATTTTCCATTTTAATTGATGTGTTTTTTTAATATTTTCAATGCATGCATATCATTAGAAAATTCATAAAAAATGGTAGATCTAGTCAAATAATTCCGTTCTTTTTTCTGTAGACTCGTGATTCAATGTAGAATTTTATAGTGCGGAAATATTAGCTTAGTCATGCATTTTCATTTTAATTGCATTTTTTCACTGTTATTGATGTTGAATAATTGGTCTGCGGATATGTCTGTGTTGCTGATTTTAATTCTTTCATCTGATGTGGAATTTTATTCTGATTTTTCAGTATGTTGCCCTAGAGCCATGTAGGTTTCCCATTAGATTTTTGATAGATTTTTATAGAGTATTCTGATAGGATTTGTCTGAGCCTGAAGATAGGAGAAGTCTTGATGACTTCTGACTTTGAAGTTCAACTGTGGTTGAACTTCAGAGATAGTCTCCTGTGGTTTCTTGGCCTGTGGGTTCTTCTTGAAGGTGGGAGCTGATTGAGGTCCTGTTGGAGCTTGCAGAGATGCATTGGATTGAGGCTTAGTCTAGGAGCTTGTTGTCTGTTTGTGAGGTTCGAGATCCTGGAGTTTGAAGGGAGTTTATGGTACTTTCCTGAGGAAGGCACTATGAATGACCTTCATTCTTTCTTCTCACCTCCTTCGTAAGTATCCAATGATGTCGGAGCCGACTTGTGAGTTTAATTCCTCCTGAGGAGGAATGTAAACTGATCACATGTTGTTGAGCCACATGGGATACGATTCCTAAGTGGAAGTCTCCTAGTACTTTCCCGAGGAAGGTCCTAGGGGTCTATTCACTTAGTTCCAGTAGTTTGTCTAGGATTTCTTAAGTGTCCAGTGATGTTGGAGCCGACTTGTGAGTTTAATTCCTCCTGAGGAGGAATATAAACTGATCACAGTTGTTGAGCCACGTAGGATACGATTCCTAAGTGTCAGCCTCCTAGTACTTTCCTGAGGAAGGTCCTATGAGTCTGTTCACTTAGTTCCCTTAGTGCATATAGGTTCTTTCCCAAATATCCAGTGACGCCGGAGCCTTCATGTGAGTTTAATCTCTCCTGAGGAGGGATGTAAACTGATCACAGTTGTCGAGCCGCATAGGATATGACTCCTGAGTAGTAACCTCCTGGTACTTTCCTGAGGAAAGCACTATGGGCTTGCCTGCTTAGCTTCCTTTCTCTGGTAAGCTTGTTCTGAAGCTTGGAGAATGGGATTGATTCCTCTTGCCTAGGAGTTTGTTTAGATCCTTGCTTAGGGTTTTGATTAGGTGTTTGCTTAGATCCTTGCTTAGGGTGTTGTATAGAGTTTTGTTTAGAGAGCTAGATTAGGAGCTTGTTTCAGGTTTGTTTGAGGCCCTGCTCAGGGTTAGTCTCTTTGTATTGTTTGACTTGTATGATGTTATGTTGCATTAGGGTTAGGTATTCATCTAGACAGTTCTGAATAGGTGCATCTTAGAAGTAGACTTTGTGTGCATAAGAAGTTGAGGTGGTCCTCCTTCTGCTTGTTTGTTATTGCGTGGCTTTGCTTGTTGGTATTTGGTAGAGCTGAGCTCCCTTGCCTCTGCGCCTTGTTTGTCTAGTTGTTGCATTCATGCATATTTTCAGTATTCCTTTACTTTGCAATTTCTTGTTTGTGGTTTAGTCCTGTTGCCATGATCCCTTAGGAGCTCTGACTTCTCCGCTGCGGAGTTGTTATGATAGACATTAGGATGGTCAACCAGGTGTGGTAGCAGTAGGTAGATTCCCCTGTTTCTCAGCTATAGTTCTAGGGTTTCCCTTTCCTTTCTGTAGGAGCTTTTGAGTAGCTTGACCCGTAGTTAGCTGAACTACAGCTGCTCTGATTCTTCGTTCCAGACGAAGATATGTAGGCATAGGATGCGATATCCTAGCGAGCACACTAACGACTAACCTTTTGTTCTCTCGCGGCTGTGCGATCGAGACTTTCCCGCTAACGACTAATTGCTATCCCTTTCTCTTGCCTGAGCGCGTTTGAGACCAGATCGTAGTTGTAGGTTCCCGAGCCTTAGAGACTAGTTTGTTTTCTCACTGTTGTGTGAGAACCCCTGTTTACCCGTAGTTAGCCGAACTACGTTTGCTCTGATCTTTCATTCCAGATGAAAGTACGTAGGCACAGGACGCGATGTCCTGGCGAGCAACCTTTCCCCGTTTAGACGTAGGAAGTCGAACTACGTTGACTCTGACTTTCCCATTGCACGAGGGAATACGTAGGCCCAGAACACCGTATGTTCTGTCGAGTCCTGTCCTTTTATTTTCTTTTCAGACCAGCCATTAGCGTAGATAGATAACACACCCTTTTACCTATAAACACCAAGCGTGGATCCCATCGAGTACGATGGACGTGAGGGGTGCTAATACCTTCCCCTTGCGTAACCGACTCCCGAATCCAGGTTTTGGTTGCGATGACCATACCTTTTCCCGTCTTTGCGAGGTTTACTTCGAGCGTTTCCTTTCCCGCTCTGAGGGATAAATAACGCACGGTGGCGACTCTCCTGTCAAGCCGGCGCCGATTTTCGCAGTAGCGACAGCTGGCGACTCTGCTGGGGATTTATAGCATCTAGGGACTTTTCCCATCCCTTATGCTGGGACCGTTTCCCATCCCCTACGCGAGTCAATCCTAGCGCTTGGATGTTTATTCGTTGGGTGTTGTGCATATTGTGTTTTACTTTTCTGCACTTTACTTTTCTGTACCTTTACCTTTCCGCATTTATTTTCCAGCATTACATTATTATGATTATTGCTGTGGGCAAAGGGAGGTTACTGTGAGTGAGAAGCCGGACCTGGGCTTGAGTACACACCTAGATATAGTTGCGGAGAAGTAGTAGACGAACCTGTCTGCTGAGCAGGCACAGTTCCCTACGAAAATTTGCGCTCAGACGAGATTCTTGCAGAGGTGCTCCTTTCCGGTCCTGAGGATCTGAGGGGAGTCCAGACGTAAGGATTGTCGACTCTGGGGACCGATCATTTGGAAGTCAGCTAAGTAAGGCCTCTTCATGACTTGATGATGCCACTCCTTCTGGGAATCGTATCGTCACTCATGAAAGTCTGTGACGCTGATAACCGCATAGGATGCCGTACCTTTGTCCGTGGATTAGGTCTATCCTACCTGTGAGAGGGACTGGGTTATTGCAGGAAAACTGGCCTTCAGAAACCATGATTCATTATCTTTATCAGATGGTATTCTTGATTCATCTCCAGGTGTGTTGTCTGGGTCAGATGGGTTTCTTATCTGAGGTTGAGGCTATTACCAGATGGTATTCTCGTCAGATACAGAGGGTCAGATGGTTTTCTTACCAGGGGATTGATATTTGGAGTATCAGATGATAGTTAGTGGCATGAGATTCTGGTGACCGTGTTGGTTTTCTGTTCTTGATCACAGAGATATTCCTCCTCAGGCTACAGCATAGCCCCTATGTTCGCAGATTGCATTATTTATCATATTGCATCATTGCATTACCATCTGCATTCAACTAACGTGTGTGTATTGCAGGTACATATTTCCCCTTCCAGTTCTGGTGTTTGTTCCTAGCAAGACATGGAAAACCTGAAGAGAGTATTGCCCTATAAGTTTCCGTCGCCGAATATCAGTCCATTGTTAGAGTTGATTGCTATTGCTAAGAAGAGAGGAATGGGTGACTTCAGAAAGAAATATGGGAGGATTCTGACCTACGTTTATCAGCCATCTGTCTACGAGACCAGCGGCATCTATACTCTGTTACAGTTCTACGACGCGGAGCTCAGGTGTTTTGTATTTCCCGACTTTGTTTTGGCTCCTACCCTGGAGGAATACTCTGCACTTCTGGATATACCGATCCGTGAGCAGATGCCTTTTTATCGTCCGGACGCTGAGCCTAAGCTGGCTGAGCTTTCTACCATCCTGTGCTTGAAAGAGTCTGAGTTGTCTGGGAAGATGATCAGAAGAGGAGACGTATGGGGATTTCCGTTGGATGTCTTAGTGGATAAGGCTCGAGAGTATGCCCAGAAGGGTAAATGGGATGTTTTTGACGTCATTCTTGCTGTATGTGTGTATGGCATCGTGTTATTCCCGAATATTCCTGATTTCGTTGATTCAGATGCCTTCTATATTTTGGCTGCGGGAAACCCAGTTCCTACTTTGCTGGGGGATATCCACCATTCAACTCATTACCAGAATGAAAAGCGACGAGGAAGGAATGTGTCTTGTTGTGTCCCTCTCCTATGCAGGTGGTTCACCAGTCATTTGCCTAAGTCAGGCCCGTTTGTCACGTCTATCAATTCTCTAGGATGGCCCGAGCGCTTAATGGGATTAACTGCTGAGAACGTGGTATGGACCAATAAAGAAGTATTTGGAGCTGAAGTCATACTCAAAGGCGAAGGATTCCCGAATGTTCCGTTAATAGGAAGGAAAGGTTGTGTCAACTATAACCCTTCCTTATTGATCAAGCAATTTGGGTACATACCTCAAGGAGCGCCAAAGCCCGAGGAAATACAGGAATCTCTGTATCTCACCGGGGCAATAGGGAAAGAGATGCTGACCAAACTTGAGAAAGCCTGGAAAAACTTGCACAAGAGAGGGAAGCTTTCAGGTAACAGAGGGGATACTCGAGGTCCTAGCCCATATGAAGAATGGATTCGTGAGCGAGCTGTGAAGTTCCTTATGCCGTATCCAGCGATTCAGCCATTGCATCCTCCTCTAGTAGAGGAGCCTACCACTGTGGACGTTCAGGTCTACAAGCAGCTGATGGCGGAGAAAGAAGAGCTAGCAAGGGCTAAAGAGGCTTTAGAGCAGGAGAATGCCAAGCTTCGGCATGAAAATATTGAAACAGGGTATATTTCTAAGCAACAGGATGAAACTCTGAAACATCTGAAGGCTACGCTATTGGAATTGACTGAAACAAAGAAGCGTCTGGAGTTAGATGTAGACTCAGTTAGTAGTGTGTTGGCTACCAAGAAGCAAGAGCTGGAAAGGGCCTACACCAAGCTAGCCAAGTTCAGAGAACACTGGGATCTCACTATGACCAAGCGCAAGGAGCGAGAAGGAGAGCTGAAGACACAGATTGCTCAGTTAGAAGAACAGGTCAAAGTGAAGAACGAAGAGCTTGAAGAAGAAGCCTGTCGCCGATACGAGGCCGAGCGCAAGTTGATAGATGCCATGAAGAATTTGGAAGATCTCCAGCATAGAGCAGATGCCAAGAGACCCAAACCTGGGGATGGTGCTAATGATAAGGCTTGGGAAGACTTTGTCAGAGACATCCAGGGGACGGTCAGGAAGAGGGATCGACTGATAGAAGGTTTGATTTATCAACCGGATCATGCAGAGACAAAGAAGATGGTCGAGGACTTCCGCAATCGTACCCGTATTTGATTTCTCTTGTATTCTGTATGTTGAGATCACCACCAGGCATGTTGGTTGGGATCCTCTTTGTCATATCAGCTGTATGGAGCATAGTTATGTAACTTCTTGACAAGACTGTTATTCTAATCAATATATGAGGGATTTTCCAAATATTGTCTTTATGGCTTATCTCGTCTTGCTACCACTGACACTGGAATTGGAGGGAAAATATCTCCAATGCACACATGCACGTTAGCATTTTTTGTATTTCTGTTTGCATAAATCATATTGCATAGCATTTAGCAGGTCAAAGCACTTATCCAGCCTTTGTTTTCACCAGAAGGTGATTCTCGGGGAATTGTTTGAGGCAAGAGCAGAGTGTTGAAGACGACCGAGGGGCTGAAGTAGATTTGAGCAGAATCAAGCAACATAGTCGGTTACAGATTATTGGTAGCCATGTCTGAAGGCAATTTCCAGGCTCCAAACACCCAGGCAGGGTTTACTATGGCGTCCAACCGTCAGTATGATTCTATGGAAGGCTTCCCGCAAGCAAACAATCTAACTGCAGACCAAGTTGTGCAGCCAACTGTTGAGAACCGAGATCAGCATGAGCAGTTTCTTGCCCGAAATGAGCATTATCCTACTGTTAACAATCAATGTGTTGCTTTCCCTGCGATGAATTACCGGAGAGATATTCCAATGACCGGGATGGTAGATCCAAGAAGAGTCCGAGTGTTGGAAGAGCAAATGAAAGCCTTGGAAGCGAAAGATGCCGTTAACCTGGATGCTGTAGCCATGTGCTTGGTCCCTGACCTCGTGTTGCCGCACAAGTTCAAAGTGCCGGAATTTGAGAAATACACAGGAGATAGCTGTCCGAAGTTGCATTTGATGATGTTCTGTCGGGGGATGACTTCGTTTGTGCGAAATGACAAATTGATGATCCATTGCTTCCAGTATAGCCTGACTGGGGCATCGTTGAGATGGTATGTGCAATTGGAAAGTAACCAGATTCGATCATGGGTGGATTTAGCCAGAGCTTTCATGAAGCAGTATGATTACAACTTGGATTTGACTCCTAGTCTTGTAGATCTGCAAGAATTGTCTCAAGCGGAGAATGAATCATTCAGAGCGTATTTGCGAAGATGGAAAGAATTGTCTGCTAGTGTTCAACCACCGCTTCCGGAAAGAGAACTGGTTGACACCTTCTTGGGTACTCTGAAAGGCCATTATTTTGACAAATTGTTCAGTTGCACAAGCTTTGTGGGCCTGATGAGGTTGGGAGAGATTGTGGAAAAAGGACTCAGGAGTGGAAAGTTTCGAGGTGTTCCTTATGTCCCAGTTGATAAGATTGAGTCAGTTGTCAGTTCTCAAGAAGAGTGGGAAGGAGATGATGCCACCTCAGAATCTCTAGCATCTCAGGATCAGTTTTCAGATACTTCAAGTCAACGATCATCCTATCGCCGATCGCGTCAGCATGCTCCACGAAGACCAAGGAAGCCTGAAAGGCAGTTTACTCAGCTACCAGTGTCGTACAGCCAGTTGTTGCCAGATCTGGTCAAAAGTGGATTGATAGCGCCGAAAGAGACTAAGCCGGTGATTCCACCGTATCCTCCAGGTTTTGATGCCAGCGCCCGCTGTGAGTACCATGTTGGGGCACAGGGGCATTCAACGAATGATTGTAAGGTGCTTAGAAGCCAGGTTCAAGATCTGTTAGACTCTAGCCGGATTTGCATCACGCCTCAGGGTTTTGTTCAGATTAATGATTTTCCATCCTCCAGTTGTGGGGGTTCGTCAGTTAATGTCATGGAAGACTCCACAGGAAGTGTATGCTCTGAAGATTGTCAATCAGAAAGTTCAGTTGAATATGCGAGAAGTTTCTAGAGGTTTCTGTGCCGGATGTCGCATCTGTTTTCTTTGCTTAACCCGTTTAGCTTTTGTGCATCAGTATTTGTCGACCACCACCAGGATTGTTGGCTGGGGTCGCTATATTCATACTCATTTGTGCGTACCTGCTGATTTTGTTGGTTGTACATGTGTGGGAGATGTTCATCTGTTTGCTTATAGTTTGAGTTTCTCTTTATCTCGTTATGAATATGTGTTTGTTTGCTGCGCTGCATTATCATTTAGCAGGTATATCAGAACTGTGGGCCTTATTTCCTCATCATCCAGTTTGTTGCAGGAATTCCCTCAGAGATATGGAACAGAATCAGTTTGAATTGATCGAAGTCCGAAGCCAGCTGGGGCAGATGATGAGAGACATGCAAGAGATGCGTCTAGAGCAGAAGATTCTCAAGGAGGAGAACAGCCAGCTGAAGACCCAAATGAGCTTGATCATGGAAGTAGTCAAGAATGTGCTTAGAAAAGAAGACAATCAGCTATTTGAAGCCGCAATGAAGAAGCTCGTGCCACCGGTGCATGTGGAACCTGAGCAGCAACAGAGAATACATCCGGCTCAACAGAGGATCCAAGAAGGGAAGCCAAGGAGAATATTTGAGGCACCACCTATGACCTATGCTGAGCTCTTGCAGGTCTTATTGAGGTTTAATCTGGTGGAGAAAAGAACGTTGTCGCCACCAACAAAAGCGTTTCCTCAGGGATACGATGCCAATAAGCAATGTGATTTTCATTCCGGGGCATTCGGACATGACATCGAGGGATGTCATGCTTTCAAGCACAACGTTCAAGACCTGATTGACTCGCACGATATTGAATTCACGCCGGGCGGCGTAGCTGTGCATATTGCTCCTGTCTCAATCGATGTTAAAATGACAGATGTTTCCAAAGCTGTAGTGGGTCAGAAGCGTATCCTGGACTCCATGGTGTCAGAATCTCCAGGCCCACAATTGTTGCCTATTCCTGGGGCAGATCTGAGAAAGCAAATGGCTAAGCACAAGGAGAGCGTTAATCAGTACATCGAAGATCAAGAAGCCGATGTTGCATTTGATACGAAGGGTGCTCAAGGGTCAACCCGATACCGGCAGCAGCAGCCTCAGCAACAGAATAATCAGGGGTATAAAAGAGGTCAGAATCAAGGTCCTTTGGCAAGCCGTCATTTGGAAACTCCTCCCATGTCGTATGCCCAGCTTCTGCAGACATTGCTTCAGCTCCAATTGGTTCGTAAAAGGACATTGGCTCCCTTAACGGGACCACCACCACCGGGGTATGATGCCAACGCTACTTGCGAGTTCCATACCGGGGCACCTGGCCATACAGTTGAGAACTGTAAAGCATTTAAGCACAAAGTGCAGGATCTGCTTGATAGTGCAGCAATCAGCTTCGGGCCGAGAGGTCCCCACATCATCTGAATGAAGGAGTAAGAGCTCTATAGTTTGGTTGAGTCATTGAAAGCAGATCAGGACCGCATCGAATTGCCTCTAATAAAGATAGCTGGTTCAGCAGCCGGGCAGATGCAAAAGCCCAGTTCTCGGGAGCTAGCATATTTTCTTTGTTTTAGCTTGTCATTGCTTTACATTTGTAGTTGCTTTCCTGTTTGAATTTGTAAACTTGTTTGTAAAACTTGGTTGTTTTCATTCAAATTGATGATAATGAAATAAATGTGCATGTTTTGATTGAATCCATTCGTGTTCACTAACTGTTTTGCAAATATCCACTGCTTGGTTAAGTAGAATTTGGGGAGGATGACGAAAATGACCGACATGCAAATATCGATAATGTATGCTTTTGAAATAAAACCTGCTGATGATGTACAGGCATTGTTTCAAATCCTTAAACACCGGAGATATAAGGAAGATAATCCCTTGTCAACCCCTTTGAGCCTTGTAGTAGGAGTTTCTTTCTGTGAACGAAAAAACCCTCAATCTTAACCCGGGGCAGGGTAGGTGTTAGCTAATTTGACCGAGCGTCCGAATTGCAAAAGGAGTGTCCGTTCGAGGATCAATCACACCCCTAGAGGTCGTGCCTAAAAGACCACAATGGTTCAATCAAGAGTGGGTCAGCCACAT
>CAWUDS030007219.1:0-24573 GCA_963859935.3 Lathyrus sativus
ACGCGAATTAACGACAAAGCGACGTAACGACGAATAAAAGCTAAGGATGCAATCATACGAATTTAATCAAAACAATTCTATAAACTAACAGATTCAGCAAAAGCAATTCATAGAATAGTGTTTAAAGAGAAACAAATTAGATTGATAAAGTAAAAACCTCAAAGCGTTGGAACGCGATTACAGCAGAATGACTCTAAGGAATTAGCTTTCCATTGGTCTCTCAAAGCTCCGAATATATTTTTTGTGAAAATGTAACTAGGTGAACAGTAACACGAGTATTTTTCCTTTAAAAAGAAAGAAAATTCGGGTAATAACCCAACTGGGTCGAAAACATAACACAGGCCCAATACATGACCCAACACTAAAATAAAATTCTAATGCAGTAACTTCAAACGGAATTCTGGAATTTTGGGCTCCAAATATGACTTCGACTCCAACACGAAAGTCGTAGCTCTCTCTCTTATATTTCCGGCGATTATTAGATCGCCTCAAACGGATTTCCGGAACTCCAGTTATGATCGTTTCCGTGCAGACTGCTAAAGCTGAAAAATAAGTGCGGAAATCAAATTAAGCGAAAAATAAAAATAAAATATAAAAACAAAATAAAACATAAAAATAATCAAGATAAAGTAAAGAAATGCCTAAGTAAAAATATAGGAGAAAGTGCATAAATATCCATTGACACAAACTTTAGGATCTATGACATTTTGATATTAATGATTATAGGAATACCTTAACGAATATAATGAGATAGATTTTTAGACAATGACAACGATAATTCTAAAATACTAAAGTGTACAGACAAGTGTTTGACACTGGTTGGCTTGTGGATTCAACCGTCTCGTACCTCGAATGTTTGAAGGCCGTTCAACCGTCTCGTACCTCGAATGTTTGAAGGCCGTTCGCAGCTTCACCCAGTCGGGTCCAAGTCGCTTGAATAGGGCAGCTGTTGCACCCTAAAATTTGCTCAACCTACTTCACTTGGTTTATGTTTCAATTGCATTGTCATTTGCATAGTAGGTCATGTACATAGTCTAATCATTTGCATAGCATAGCATAGCAAGTCATCCAGCAAGGGGACCAAGTACTATTCTTATCTCTATGAGCCTATCAAGAGGTTCCTATTCAAATTCAAGCATATCCAAGTCATCAGAAAGAAATTGAAATCTGAGAAGTTAGTGGACCAAGCAGTGGATTTATCTCCTATCTTGAGGGTATTTGAAGATCATCAAAGAAGCTGTGAGCTGTGAATTGAGGTCATGGAGGGTATATAGACATCATGGAATACCTAGAGAGTCATTTTGAAAGTGAGGCAAGTCATTGGTGTGATTACAAGAGCTGCAGTTGAAGACAGTCAACTAGGGTCTCATCTGGGTCAACCCTAAGTCAAATGTTTGATTGAAGGGCATCAAGGTCTATTTGAAAGATGTGGGGTTCATCATTTGACATGTAGATATGGATGTGGTGTTTTGCCAAGGAGAAATCAAGAGGAATCAAGAAGAAGAGGAGTTTCTAAATTAGGGTTTCTGTGTAAAATCCCCTAGTTTATGTCAAACTTCCCAGCAAGATAATTCAAAATTCAAGTCTCAAATGGATTCTTGGCCAACATGAAACTTGTAGAGGATCTCAAGAAATTTAATTTGAGTGGTGGAAGACATCAAGGAGATTTATAGAACTCAAGTTATGGTCCTTGCAAGTTACAGGTCATCAGAGGCATCTGAAATTTTATCTGTGAAAGTTACTTGTCTTCCAAGCAATTTTTACCACTTAAGGAACTTTCAAATGGATTTCTGGTAAACATGAAAGTTGTTCGTAATGATCTTAGCTTTCTAGAAAGGTATGGTATGCCTTCATCTGATTTTTGGAACTCTACTTATGACCTTGGCAAGCAAAGGGTATTTTGGTCATTTGAGAATTACAGGTCATTTCAAGCATATGCCTAAAACTCATTCAAGGAAGCTTCAAATGAAAAACTTCACAACATCAAAGTTGTTCCAAATGACATTTTGAGTCTAGAAAAGTGGTCATGGAGGTTTGAAAGTGGGTGTAGCTCATATTTGCAAAAATGACCTAATTAAGGCATGATTTAAGTCATTAAAAGCCATTTTTGGGAATTTCTCATAACATGTCCAAATGGGATGAAATTATAGGTCATTTGATTGGAAAGAATGTTTTGAGAACATTGGCAATAGTGTATTTTTGAGTTTAGTTCAAAGTTGAGAGATATCATGGCTTGCTTATGATTAAAGTGACACATGCCAAAACACAAGGGATTGGTGTACAAGAAGCTTCCAGCAATTTCTAGATGTTTCCATGGGCATCTATATAAACCCTAGAGCTCCTTCAATGAAGGGTTGCACTTCATTTTGATCCAAATCACATAGTTTTATTCTCTTTTGCATTTTTGCAAATTCATTCAAAACTTCTCAATTCTTCATCATTCATTCAATGTTATGATCCAATTCCATTCAAGAATCATCCCTGAGTACATTGCAAGCAAGATCTGAAGAAGAAATTACAAGAATCGTGCTATACCACTTTCACTTTCAAATTGCAAGAAGAGTTGGTTATGGCAATCCAAGGTGTTTAAGCAAGAACAAGTGCATACAGAATCAAGATCTTGGTCTATTGATTACTATTGGAGCATTGCTGAACTTGAAGTGGAGATTTCATCCATCTGTTTTCAATTTTGCACCAGGTTAGTAATCTCTTCGAATTGGCTTAATTTAGTTAGCATGAGGTAGGTTGGTTAGGATAAGAATGACCTAGGTAGTTAGATGAATAATTCTGGAGATTTTGACTGAATTTGGTGGAGGTTGATATGTGAGCACACCAACTGTTGGATCTAGAACTAGAAGAATAAAAGGTTTTAATTCATGTGGTTTAGCTTAGGTTAATCAGTGATACAAGGCGGGTATTTTGATGGCAAGAAATTGGAGAAAGAAGAAGTTGGAAGTCTGAGTATCCATGGAAGTGTACCATCGGGTTTCTTGATTCAGTTGGTTTCAGTGAGAATTATTAGCATGGTTGTATTCTGCTCGAGAAATAGAGCATCTTTGCTTTTTTGTGGATTTGAATTTCATGGAGAAACGAAGTTGTACAAGTGTGTTGAAGTCTGGTTCATGCAAGCTTGTTCATGGCATTAATGGTAGAAACCCTAGACTAATGGAGAAGATGAAGTTAGGCACGTTGGATTATGGAGACTTGGTTGACTGAGAATCTGATCTAATGGCCCATGTTTAAAGTTGAAACGCGAGGGAAGAGTCTGAAGCCAAAACACTTTGTTTCATTTAAAGTGTCTGATGGGCTTAATTGGACAATTGCTTTCCACACCCCCACTTGCCAGGCCCATTTCCAATTGAACTGCATTATTTACTTCCTGCACTGCTTTCGTTTTTATTTTGCTTTTGCATTTTCTGATTAAACTGGGCCCAGGCGCGCCTTGCTACGCGCACCCCCAGTCTGGGCCCATCCTCCATTTTTCAACTTAAAATCATTACTAACTGCACCCCTAACCCATTTTATTTCATTTTAATTTCCTTTATTTTTCTTAATTGTTTGAAAATTCATAATAAATTGAAAATTCCATATTTTTGATTGGTTGTTTTTTTACCATTTTCATATCTTTGTGTAGAAAAATATCATGTAATAAAATTTCCATTTTATTTTCTTTTAATATTTTTTACATATTTTCTCTTTTAATGCCTTTTTAAATGCTTTTAGTTTGTACATAGTATTTGTAGAATTTCTTTTAGGTACTTCTCATAATCTTTTTAAGCCAATTTTTTTAGTATAACTAGATACATATATTAGGTGCCCCCTTGATTTTTATCCCAATTTTTTAGGATTTATTTTAGTTAGTTTAGTTAGAAAACATTAGGCTAATCATTTAGGGTTGTGAATATAATGTAGGTTTATCAAAGCAATTTTCTTTTGGGTTTTCTTTAGGACAAATTAAATGATGGGACTATAGGGGTATTATGGGTAAATAATAGATCCCTTAGAAAATGTTAGACTTCCCCTATTCTACTATTACTACTAGTATATTTCCTGTATTTGATTGATTGTGTGGTGTGCCCTCTCTAGGGTTATTATTTGACTGTGTGGGGTATTGGGCTTGCTTGGGGCTTGGGTTTGAGCTGAAGAATGTACTGATGAAGCCCATGGAAGATTAAGAGAATGAAGACCAATTTCCAGAGTTGATGAAGAGTATCTTGCTGGCAGCTGTTGAAGGTTATAGGGTCTAGGAGCTAGGCAGAGCTCTAGAGTAGAAAACTTGCTTCACAAACATGGAAGGTCTTGTTTGCCTCCATTATTTCTCTATGATTCAAAGTCTCTTTTAAATACTCACCTCCTTCCTTTGGAAGGATTAGTGAATGTATTTAAAAGATAGAACTTTTGAGAGAAAACTATATGTATCATGTTAACAGTCAGTAGGCCACCCTTGGTAGGCAACTGACTGCTTAACATCTTATTCATCTTGTTAACTACTGCTCATCTCGGAGAGTGAGACTTGAAGAAAAGCCATTGAAAGATTGAAGATAGAGACCTTGCTTGAAGGCTATGAAGATGAAGGCTGATGCTTGCTTGAAGCCTGTAGATGGTTGAAGATGACTTGAAGACAGATGTTGATGAGGACTGTTGTTTGCTGTTTATTTTTGCTGTTTATAATTCTTGATGTATTGTTTGAATTTCCCTGACTGTATTGTTTGCCATTTAATCTGTTAGGTTGAAAGCGAATTTTGTTCGCTTTTGCCTGTTGTTTTCTAGGTTCGAGGTTGAGTGGGACTCCCTTGCCTCGCTTGTATTGCTGCATCCATGCATTTTACTGTTTTATTATATGCTATTGTTTCTGTTTCCGTTTATCCCTTAGGATCTCTGTTTCTCTCTGCGCAAGAGAGGAACATGATAGACATTAGGTCTTAACCCATGCATGATAACATTAGGTTAGTTTGATTCCCCTTTTCAACCGTAGGTTAGAGTTCTGTCTCTTCTTTCTCAAAACAAACAGAAAAACACAATAAGATTTCAAATCCAATAAAAGACACTTCTTCCGTAAAAGAATGTGAACTCATCAAAACGTCAATTTTTGTCCGCTTGGACCAGTAATCAGAAAAACCCTTTTTCAGAAGGAGATAAAAACAATCAAGACAGACTTGTGTCGTACGTGGCCCGAACTACGTTTGCTCTGATCTTTCATGCTGTATGAAAGTACGTAGGCATAGGATGCGATGTCCTAGCGAGCAACCTTCCCCTCCTTTCCCGTAGGTAGGCGAACTACGTTGACTCTGATTTCTCGTTCCATACGGGAATACGTAGGCATAAAGTGCGATACTTTGCCGAGTCATTTTATTTTCTTTTTAACCCCAGACTTGTAGAATAGATAGAATAACAATCCGTACCAGAAAACAAGCGTGGATCCCGTCGAGTACGACGGACGTGAGGGGTGCTAATACCTTCCCCTTGCGTAACCGACTCCCGAATCCAGGATTTGGTTGCGATGACCATTCCTTTCCCGTCTTTGCGGTAGGTTTACCTCGAGCATTTCCTTTCCCCTCTTTGGGATAAATAACGTGCGGTGGCGACTCTTCTGTTCAGCCGGCGCCGATTTTCGCAGTAGCGACAGCTGGCAACTCTGCTGGGGATCCAACGTCCCTTAAGCGAGTCAATCCTAATGCTTGTTTTCCCGTCGAGGATTTTGTATGGATTTACTTTTTCTGTCATTTACTTTCAGCATTATATTATTGTTATTATTGCTGTATTGGGGTTGTGACGGGTGATTCTATGATTGAGAGATAAGCCGGACCTGGGCTAGAGTGCACTTAGAATTAGAGTAGAAAGTAGTGGGCGCGTGCCGGCTTTGCTTGCATTAGTGTCCCACAAAATCTACACTCGGACGAGGTTCTTCTGGTTGACTTTTTATTCTACCCTTTGGGTCGAAGGGGTTGTTGGTTAGTTGGATTGTCGACTCCGGGAACCGATCATTTGGAAGTTGTCTAAGTGAGGCCTCTTCAGGATTTGATGATGCCACTCCTTCTGGGAATCGTATCATCAACCCTGAAAGTCTGTGACGCCGACGACCGCATAGGATGCCATACCATTGTCAGTTACTAGGATATCTACCTGTGAGAGGGTTTGGGGTTATGCAGGTAACTAGACCTTCAGATACCGGTTTGTTTCTTGATCTGAGATTTTGGGTATTTATGGACAGCTGTGAGGTCTATCAGAGACCAGTTGGAGTTATGATATGGGGTCTGTCAGAGACCAGTCAGAGTTATGTTATGGGGTCTGTCAGAGACCAGTGTTGGAGCTTTGTATTGGGTCTGTCCAAGACCAGGGTTTTGAGGAATTCTGGAGGGTCTATCTGAGACTTTTAATATGGTTCAGGCTTCTCAGCCATGGCATTTGGTCCCTGTTGCATCGATTTGCATTGCATTGCCCGCATAACCATTACCATGTGCATTTCATTAACGTGTGCCTGTGCTGCAGGTGCATTTGCATATTCCCTGATTCTAGTGCCCGGACTTCTACTTATTGATCATGGCTGGTTTGAGAAAGACAGTTGCGTACAAGTTACCTACACTTGACATTACTCCCCTACTTGGTCTGATGTCCCTTGCTGATGAGGAGGTTAGGAGAAGTTTCAGGATGAGTCATGGAAAATTGTTGAGGCTGGTCTGCAAGCCAACTGCTGTTGAGATGAATGGGCTGTACACCTTGATGCAATTCTATGACCCTGCATTGAGATGTTTCACGTTTGCCGACTTTATTTTGGGGCCTACCATGGAGGAATACGCATAGTTTATCGAGCTGCCGGTGCAAAATAAGGTTCCTTTCATCCATCGTGACGCTAAGCCCCAGCTGGAGGACTTAGCTAAGGCCTTGCACATGAACGCTTCTGAACTATTAGTGACTTCTTGGCTTGGGGTTCCAGGTTTCTCCCTTGATTTTCTGGTCGGCAAAGCTCAAGAGTACGCCAAGAGCGGGTGCTGGATAGTCTTTAATGCTATCTTGGCTTTGTGCATCTACGAAATAGTGTTGTTTCCCAACTTACCCAATTTTGTGGACTTGGACGCTTTTCGTCTGTTTGCTGCTGGCAACCCGGGTACCCACTTTGATTGGAGATCTCTATCATTCATTGCACTAAAAAAATGAAAACAGAAGAGGAAAGACTGTTTACTACTGTGCGCCGCTGTTGAACATGTGGTTTAAGAGCCATCTCCCCCTGAAGGGACCTTTTGTAGATAGTGCAACTACAGCCGATTGGCCAGAGCGCCTGATGAGACTATCTTCTGAAGACATTGAGTGGTTCGACCGAGACTTGCTGGGGTCTGAGCTTATTTTCAGTTGTTCTGGGTATCCTAATGTTCCGTTGATAGGAAGAAAAGGGTGCATCAATTACAATCCATCTCTGTTCGTTCGCCAGTTTGGATACGCGTTGAAGAACCCACCTAAGGAGGAAGAAGTACAGGAATCTCTGTACTTCACCGGTGATTTGAATGGAGAGTTACTAGCCAAGCTTCAGCACGCCTGGATGCGTATCAACAGAAGAGGGAAACCACTGTTGGGGAAGAATGATTGTCAGGCTTATGTACCATACAAAGTTTGGATCCAAGAGAGGGCAAGACAGTTGCTGATGCCATTTCCAGCTGCACCAGTCCCTGTCCATATTCCGGTGGAAGAACCAACCACTGTTACTATGGAGGTCTATGAGCGAGTTGTAAAAGAAAAGGAAGCCTTGATGAAGATCAATGAAGAGTTAGAAAAGGAACTGGCTCAGATGCGTAGTGAGAAGAACAAGGCTTTGCATTCTTTCCAACAGCAGATTGAATTAGTAAACAGGCTAGGTGCTGAATTGACTGAAGAGAAAAAGAAGCGTGAACGCCTGGGGAAAGAGTTCAGAAGCTCTCATGACATGTTGGAGTCCAAAAAGAAAGCACTCGATGCCGCCCACCGGGAAATCTCTTCTTGTAACAAGACGTGGAATGCTACGCTAACCAACAACAAAAAGAGGGAAGACAAATTGAAGCAGCAAATTTCTGAACTCGAAGAGCAGTTGAATGCTAGCACTAAGTATGAAGAAGAGGTAATGGCAAGATATAGTCTCCAGAATGCATTGAACAAGGCCATCGAAGGCAAGAAGGAAGTTGTGTCTCAGAAGCGGAAGCTAGAGGATCGCTTCGGAGAAGGGGCATGGGAAGAATCCGCTGGTGATTTGCGACGTGTTCTCAAGCGAAGAGATCTACTCGTTGAGGGTCTGCTTACCCGACCAAGTCATCCAGAGACTAAGAAGTTACTGGAGGAATACCAGGCCTATGGGAGTACTTGACCATTTCATGTATTAATGTGTATGCTTTATTTGCATTAGCGCTGACCATCACCAGGATTGTTGGTTGAGGTCATGCCTTCTTATTGTACGCGCATTGATATTGTATTCTTGGCTTGATGGGTTTCTCTGCAATATATGAGGTGTTTTCTATGATTCGGCTTCGATCTTGGTATTGCTGTCACTGTCACTGCACTGACACATTCGCATTAGAATCGGGGAATGATACGCCCTAATGCACAGACACATATTGCATTGCATTCCCATTCATATTGCATTACAACTGATTATTGAACTGTATCTCATTTCCTGTACTGTACCAGGTCTTTTCAGGATTGAAAGTCAGCGCCCGTACCGATACTCCACTCGTACCAACTGCCGAAGAATTATGGATCAGATGCAGAATGAAATGCAGGACATGCGTGAGAAGCTGGCGCTATTCATGCAGACAATGGAGACCATTGCGAAAGGCCAGGAGAATTTGCAAGCTTTGGTGCAACCTTTGTTGGTAAGAAATGCTGGGCACGGAAATGAGGACCATAATTCTATGCGAGTTGACACTATTCACGGGGATGGTACCCCCACACCGGTAGCTCCACCTGTAGTAAACATACCTGCTGTCAATGTGAACAACGGCGCTGCCGCCGGGAACGGTAATGTTGGAATCGGTAACGAGACTGTCGTCAACAACGTTGGGCTCAGAGATGTCAACCTGGGTGATAATATGGGAGGTAATGGCTTCGGTAATAATGGATTCGGCTTCAATGACCAGGGGTTTGATCATGCTAGGAAGTACGGCTTCAACGCTCAAGGTTTCGGACAGGACGGATTTGGTATGACTAATCAGGGTTACGGCGGATTCGAAAATGGAAATGGTGTCGGGATAATGTCTTTTGGACCTGCTGGGGTCGCTCCGGGGTATGGTAACAGGGGGCGAGGCCCTGTAATGAATCAAACTAGAGTTGGCCGTAACAAAGGGCACGATGGATACGGAACTGGGAATGGTAATTGGCTAGAAGATCAGCAAGAGGATGCTTTCTCCGGTGGAGGTTTCGAAGGTCCTATGGATGACTCTCAGAGAATCAAGATGCTCGAGGAGCAGATGAAGGGGGTCGTGAATCAAAGCGCTGTTGGCTTAGATATGGGTCTGGTGCCTGGCCTGGGGGTACCAATAAAATTCAAAGCTCCCACATTTGACAAATATAAGGGGGATACCTGTACAAAAGTGCACGTGCGGTCATACTACAGAAGGATGTCGGCGTATTCAAACGATGAGAGGATGTTGATGCATTTCTTTCAAGATAGCTTGTCTGGTCCTTCCCTTGAATGGTATATGGGGTTGGAGCCAACACAGATAAAGACATGGAAGCAGCTGGCTGAAGCGTTTGTGGCTCACTATAAGTACAACAGTGACTTGGCACCCAACCGGGTCCAATTGCAGGGGTTGTCCCAGAAGAAGGGCGAGAGCTTCAAAGAGTATGCGCAGAGATGGCGCGACATGGCTGCTCGAGTTCATCCTCCTTTGGAGGACAAAGAAATGAATGATATGTTCATAGGAACATTTACTGGCATGTTTTATGACAAGTTGTTTCATACTTCTCTGGACAGTTTCTCAGACTTAATCCTGATGGGAGAGAAGATTGAAAGCAACATTAAACAGGGAAGATTCCAAGCTGAAGAATCCACTTCAGCTGGCGGTAACAAAAGGGCTTTCGGTGGGCGCCGTCAAGGTGATGCAAGTGCAATATTTGGGGGCCGAGGCCGGGGCAGAGTTCGAAACCAGTACAATCAGCCGCAGCAGGTGGCAAGTGTTACTATTCCACTTCAGCAACAACAAATGCAACAACAGCAACGGCAGCCACAACAGGGGGTACATCTTGCTCAGCGCAGAATCCAGGGGGGCAAGCCAAGGAGGGTGTTTGAAACGCCTCCTTCAACGTATGCAGAATTGCTACAGACGTTACTGGATTTGAACTTGGTGGAAAAAAGAACTATGGCGCCAGTGACAGGCACTCCTCCGTACGACTTCGACGCAAGCAAGCACTGTGAATTCCACTCTGGGGCTCCTGGCCACGATATAGAGGGTTGCCACGCGTTCAAGCATGTGGTGCAGGATCTATTGGATAGTAAGGCTATCAATTTTGGACAGGCAGGTCCGAACATAGTGCAAAAGCCCATGCCTAACCATGGGCCAAATGCTATTTTAACTGAGGAGGGTTTGAACTTGATTATGAATTTTGACGACCTCAAGACACCGCTGTGCGAGATAAAGAGCAGGTTACTGCAAGGTGGTGTGTATCTAGGCTGCGACGAGTATTGTTTAGAGTGTTGGACCCAAGCTGGGGGGTGTGCTGAATTGAAGAAGGGTATTCAGACTTTAATAGATGGAGGCACATTACAATTTGACCGAACAGCAGTTGAAGAACCTGCAGAGGTATTAGCAGACAAGCGAAGTGATGTAGCTACTGTGACGATTCCCTGAAAAACAATAACCATAACGGCGCCGGCCAGGCGACCGCCGATCACTATCGCCAAGGCAGGACCAATCCCTTATGAGAGCACTAAGGCAGTACCTTGGACTTACGGGTTGGAAGTGTACTGTGATGGGGTGAAAATTGATGTTAGTAAGCAGCTAGTGGAGGTCGTAGACAATGTTGTTGGTACCGGAGGGATGACGAGAAGTGGGAGAATTTTTATATCGCCTGAGGTAGAGGCTGAACGATTGGCAAAAGGAAAAGGAAAGATGAATGAGAATGTCCCGGGGCAGAGGAACGAAAAAGAAACGTCGTCGAAGGATGTGGAAGAGTTCATGCGCCTTATTCGTAAGAGTGATTATAAGATTGTTGAGCACCTTCAACAGACGCCGTCAAAGATATCCATACTGTCGTTGCTATTGTGTTCCGAAGCTCACAGAAATGCATTGTTGAAAGTTCTGGATACGTCCTTCGTACCCCAAGATGTTTCCGTGAATCAGTTGGAGGGGGTGTTGGCGCATGTGAACGCAGGCCATAGCCTGGGATTTACGGACTTTGATTTGACCCCGAAGGGGAGAGACCATAACATGGCGTTGCACGTCTCAGTTGAGTGTAGGGGCTCAGTCATGTCTCATGTACTGGTAGATACCGGATCTTCCTTAAACGTGCTGCCCAAGAAAGCAATGATGAAACTGGACGTCAGAGGAATCCTTTGTACGCCTAGTGACTTGGTGGTCAGGGCATTTGATGGTACACGAAGAACAGTCTTTGGATCCATAACGTTACCTCTGCAGGTGGGGCCGGAGGTTTTCGCAACTGAATTTTATATTATGGACATCCAGCCAGCATACAGCTGCCTTCTCGGACGACCCTGGATCCATGGTGCTGGGGTAGTCACATCTACCTTGCATCAGAAGCTGAAATACATGGTAGGGGACAGTGTGGTCACAGTCTGTGGAGAAGAAGATATATTGGTTAGCCATCTGTCATCATTCAAGTATGTAGAAGTCGACGGCGAGATTCATGAAACACCCTGTCAAGCCTTTGAAGGGTTGCGCATCAAAGACAAAGGTCCCGGGTCGAGTAAAGCGTCAGAGGTAGCCGTCTCGTCATACAAGGAAGCTCAAGCTCTAGTGAAGACTGGTGAGACAAAGGGTTGGGGCAAGGTGCTGGATATTCCCGTGAAGATGGACAGATTTGGGCCGGGATATCAACCGTCGTCATCAACAACTGCTGTTGGGGCACCCCGTTTCAAAGGACCGATAACAATCACAGCTAGTGGAGTGTGTCACGAGGCCATCAACGCTGTTTCAGATTCCGAAGAAGGAGACAACGACTGCGACATGGACACATGGATTCAGCCGAGTGTGTCAGGACAAGGATTATGCAATTGGTCTATTCAGGAGATTGTTCCTGTGACTCACAAACAGTAATACTTTGTTTTCTTAATTGTTGAACAATCAGGTGTCTTACCCGGGGCATCATGATTTTGCTTAGGGCCGTGCTGTTATGTACATTGCGTTGTTTAAACATTAAATAAAAGGCGTTTTTTCATGTACAAATATTGTGATCTCTGTTTTTCCTGTTTTTGTGTTTTACAATAAAATGGCAACGTGGTTATTCGCTTTATACGCATTTTGAAGCATTTAACCATTCCTTTTGCAGGATAACATTTTCAGATGACATCATTGAACCGCCTATGACTCGTCTCGACTTTTAGCACCCGGTATTTCAGACCGAAGAAGAGATTGTTGAAGATGGAGACGTGCCCGAGGAATTGTCTTGGTTGGTAAAGCAAGAAGAACGAGTCATTCTGCCTCATGAGGAGGTCATCGAAATTATTAACCTGGGGTCGGAAGGGGTTGAAAAGAACATCCGTATAGGAGCCGCGCTGCAGAGCGAAGTCAAGCGAAGACTGGTTGAAATGCTCAGAGAGTATAGTGATGTGTTCGCTTGGTCGTACGAAGACATGCCTGGGCTTGATACAGATATGGTTGTGCACCGCCTGCCGTTAAAAGAAGGATGCCCGCCGGTCAAGCAGAAGCTTCGCAGAACTAGACCCGATATGGCAGTGAAAATTAAGGAGGAGGTTCAAAAGCAGTGGGATGCTGGTTTCCTAGCTGTTACAAAATATCCCTCATGGGTCGCTAACATTGTACCAGTGCCAAAGAAAGACGGTAAAGTGAGAATGTGCGTAGATTACCGTGATTTGAATAAAGCGAGCCCGAAAGATGATTTTCCACTTCCTCACATCGATGTGCTGGTCGATAATACCGCTCAATTCTCCGTATTCTCCTTCATGGATGGATTCTCGGGCTATAATCAGATTAAAATGGCGCCAGAAGACATGGAGAAGACTACCTTCATTACTCCCTGGGGAACATTTTGTTACAAAGTGATGCTCTTCGGATTGAAGAATGCTAGGGCAACGTATCAGCGTGCAATGACAACTCTTTTTCATGATATGATGCATAAGGAGATCGAGGTTTATGTCGATGATATGATTGCCAAATCCCAGACGGAGGAAGAGCATTTGGTGAATCTGCTGAAGTTATTCAAAAGGCTTAGGAAGTTCAGGCTGAGACTGAACCCTAACAAGTGCACCTTCGGGGTGAGGTCGGGTAAACTGCTGGGGTTTATCGTGAGCGAAAAAGGAATAGAGGTTGATCCTGCAAAAATAAAAGCAATACAAGAGATGCCGACGCCTAGAACAGAGAAAGAGGTGCGCAGGTTTTTAGGGAGGTTGAACTACATCGCTCGATTCATATCTCACCTAACGGCTACGTGTGAGCCATTATTCAAGCTGTTGAAAAAAGACCAAGCTGTAACATGGAATGAAAATTGTCAAAAGGCGTTCGATAAAATAAAGCAGTATTTGCAGGAGCTTCCTATTTTGATACCCCCAGTGGCGGGGAGACCCTTGATTATGTATTTGACAGTTCTTGAGGGAAGTATGGGTTGTGTTCTCGGTCAACACGACGAGACAGGAAGAAAAGAGCATGCGATCTACTACTTGAGTAAGAAGTTTACTGAATGTGAATCTCGATATTCAATGCTCGAAAAAACTTGTTGCGCGCTATCCTGGGCCGCCAAGCGTTTGAGGCAATACATGCTGAATCATACAACCATGCTCATCTCGAAGATGGATCCTATCAAATATGTATTCGAAAAGCAGGCATTATCGGGGAGAATTGCGCGTTGGCAGATGGTTTTGACCGAATACGACATCCAGTATGTCTCGCAGAAGGCTATAAAGGGGAGTGTATTATCTGAGTACTTGGCAGAGCAGCCTATTGAGGATTACCAATCGATGAGGTTTGATTTTCCTGACGAGGATATCATGTACCTAAAGATGAAAGATTGTGAAGAGCCGTTGCCAGACGAAGGACCAGAATTGGGCTCCAAATGGAAGTTGATCTTTGACGGAGCTGTAAACGCCTACGGTAGCGGAATAGGGGTAATCGTCACTACTCCACACGGGTCGCACATCCCGTTTACTGCTCGATTGACCTTTCCAGTTACCAATAATGAAGCCGAATACGAAGCTTGTATCATGGGGCTTGAAGAAGCCATTGATTTGCGAATCAAAAATCTGGATGTATACGGAGATTCAGCTCTGGTGGTGAATCAAATAAAAGGAGAATGGGAGACACGCCAGCCCAATTTGATACCGTACATGAATTACGCAAGGAGATTGTTGCCTTTCTTCGACAAGGTGGAGTTGCATCATGTGCCGCGAGTAGAGAATCAGATGGCTGACGCCCTGGCCACTTTGTCTTCCATGTACAAAGTCAATTTCTGGAATGAGGCTCCCAGAATTGTTATCTCTCGGCTTGACATACCCGCCTTCATATTTGCCATTGACGAAGCATCTGATGATAAACCCTGGTATTTTGATATCCTTAATTTCCTGAAGAACAAAGAGTATCCGGCTGGGGCTGCCAGTCACGATCAGAAGACTCTCAGGAGATTGGCGGGTAATTTCTACCTGAATCCGGACGGTGTCTTATACAGAAGAAATCACGACTTGGTGCTACTACGTTGTGTAGATGAGAAAGAGGCGAAGCTGCTCATGGAGGAAATACATGAGGGTACATTTGGTACGCATGCTGGTGGGCATGCTATGACGAGGAAGCTGCTGCGGGCAGGTTATTATTGGCTGACTATGGAAACTGATTGTTTCAAGTTTGCAAAGAGGTGTCATAAGTGCCAAATCTATACAGATAAGATCCATGTGCCTCCGAGTCCTCTGAACGTGATGTCGTCACCATGGCCATTCTCTATGTGGGGAATCGATATGATTGGAAAGATCGAGCCGACAGCTTCTAACGGACACCGGTTCATTCTAGTAGCAATCGATTATTTCACCAAATGGGTGGAAGCGACATCCTATGCAAATGTGACCAGGCAGGTGGTAGCCAGATTCATCAAGAGAGATATCATTTGCAGATATGGAATCCCCGAGCGGATAATCACCGACAACGGTTAAAACCTGAATAACAAAATGATGAAAGAGCTGTGTCAGAATTTTAAGATCGAGCATCACAACTCCTCCCCTTACCGACCCAAGATGAATGGCGCTGTTGAAGCGGCCAATAAGAATATAAAGAAGATTGTCCAGAAGATGGTGGTGACCTATAAGGATTGGCATGAGATGCTACCTTTTGCTTTGCACGGTTATCGTACGACGGTACGCATATCAACCGGGGCAACCCCGTTCTCGTTGGTATATGGAATGGAAGCAGTGTTACCATTGGAGGTTGAGATTCCTTCGCTGAGGGTATTACGAGATGTCCAACTAGACGAGGCAGAATGGGTGAAAGGCAGGTTGAACCAGTTGAGTTTAATGGATGAGAAGAGGCTAGCTTCTCTAGCATACGGTCGTTTGTACCAGAGCCGAATGAAGAAAGCATATGATAAGAAGATACATCCTCGGAGCTTTCAGACAGGCGACCTTGTGCTAAAAAGGATTCTCCCGCCACAGGCAGATCACAGGGGCAAGTGGACCCCCAACTACGAAGGGCCATACGTTGTCAGAAAAGTCTTTTCAGGAGGGGCTTTATTGTTGTCCACCATGGACAGTGAAGACTTTACGTCGCCTGTGAATTCGGACGCAGTTAAAAAATACTTTGCTTGAAAATTGACCCGCTGGACAGAAAAAGAGAGTCCGGGCAAAAAAGGGGCATCCTGGCGAACCAAAAACAGAATGAAAGGTTCGGGCAAAAGTTAGGGATAAAATTGAGAAAAATGTACACCCGCGAAGTTGAAAACCTACACTGGGCGGCTTCGGCAAAAAAGGGTATCCCGGTGAACTAAAAACCCGTAAAGGGCGGTTCACGCAAAAGTTAGGGATTTGAAAAGCAATTGGCTGCGGTCCGAAGTTGATACTGCGGTGAGCATTGGTGCGGGAGAATATACCTGAGGGGTCGATTATCAGATGCAATCTCTTCGGAAGTGTGAATACCGGGAAAGCATTAGAGTCGGGCGAGTCATAGGAGGATCAGCTCATGATGTTCGTCTGCATCCCGTTGCCGACATGTGTACAAATTTGATTTGTCATTATATTTATGCTTCTTGTGCATACTTGTATATTTGTTGTGCGTGGCTTCCTCTTTTCAGGAGTTACATCCCGTGTACAAAACTCCGCCTATTTAGGGGCCCAATCAATAAAGCATGTTATTCAGTATTTGACGCTGGTTCTTTGCTGTTTTGTACATGATAAACGCCTAGGTTTAACAGAACTAGCAAGTGTATAACGACGCTGGCCCTTGCCAACAATTTCTAAAACTTTGAATTAACTGAAAATAATGTCACTAACACTAACCTGAACAGATTTGGTTGCATAGACTTGTCTTGTCTTGTTTGTGGTGTTGCAGGGTTCGTAGCCGTATGACGTGGACGATCAAAAGATTGCAGTATTGACCAGAAGCTCGTAACGAAAAGACTTGATCGTCATGTGAAGTGAATCTCCACGCAGGTCGCGTTTCTGAGATGACAATGTTCCTTACTAAAGAAGGATCAAATTCCCCATCTAGTCGCAGCTTGTCCAAAGGATATTCTCCAGCAAGGTCGTTTATCCTCCGCAAAATTAATGATTCCAAGATCGAAGGTGGTATTCAGACAGTGTGGTGTCCCCGAAGAGGATTCCCCCATCCCGGGCAGAGTGGTTTAGCCTCAGAAGATTAATATTTCCAACTCGTGAGCTGTACTCAGACAGTTTACCCTTCCCAGTAGGGTCATTTACTCTCCCCCAGCGGAATCAGTTGATTTTCCCCAAGAGAGTCGTTTCGTCCCCAGCGGAGTTCTCTCTTTTCAGCAAGTGTTTTCTTTCCTCCCAGTGGAACTCGAAGATTAAGACTCTCCCCGGCAGAGTTGGTTGTGTGTCCTGGCATTTATTTTGTCGGAATACCGTGTGATACCCGTTCACTCCCCAGCAAAAGTACAATTTTCATTGGCACGGGTAAGCTCCCTAGCAGAAGTCCAATCATGATTGGCACATTCAATTATCCCTCAGCGAAGCGGGCTTCACTCTTCCAGCATTTATTTTGCTGGAATAATTCTGTGGCACTTGGTTACCCCCAGCGGAGTTGGCGTTGTCTTCAGCATTTATTTTGCTGAAGCGGTTTCTGTATCCCAGCAGTTCGAGTCTGCATTTGCATTGGCATATAGTGTCATGTTTGCATCTACCAAATAAAAATGTGTAGCATTTCCATCTCGAATGAAGCATTGCGCCATTGTCAAACATATGCATTTTGAAACATAAACCAGTTTGGTTAACCGTTTGTTTTCAAGTATTGTTTCCCATGCAGGTGGAGAGAGCTCTTGCTCAAATTATTTACCAAACATTCGGGATCTCGACGTGAGATGTGTAATGTCGATTGTTGGCATTATTCCCCACAGAGTTGCTTGGTTAAGTTTCTCTTACCCCTCCAGCGGAGTATTTCTTCAAGGTTGTTGTTCGGTCGTTATCAAAAGATTTCGTGAATCAATTTTTTTGGAAGTTGTCTGGCAGTGTGGATTCAAAAAATCCCCGGTAGAGTACTTCTCAGATTTGCTGCCATGTCAGCACTGAAAATTGGAAGACTAGACTCATATTGTGTTACCCATGTGATTGATGGAGTTAGCTGCTGCAAAGATAGGCAGAAAACCTGTATTTGACAGAGTGTTACCCGTAGCAAAGGCGGAGTTATTTTCCTGTATTCGACAAAGTATTACCCGTAGCAGAGGCGGAGAGATTTTCCTGTATTTGGCAGAGTATTACCCGTAGCAGAGGCGGAGAGATTTTTCTGTATTCGACAGAGTGTTTACCCGTAGCAGAGGCGGAGATATTTTCCTGTATTTGGCGGAGTTATTTTCCCACAGTGGTGGCGGAGTTATTTCCCGTAGTGGTGACGAAGTTATTTTCCCGCAGTGGTGGCGGAGTTATTTCCCGCAGTGGTGGCGAAGTTATTTTCCTGTAGTGGTGACGGAGTTAGTTTCCCGTAGTGGTGACGGAGTTAGTTTCCCGTAGTGGTGACAGAGTTATTTTCCCGCAGTGGTGGCAGAGTTATTTCCCGCAGTAGTGGCGAAGTCATTTCCTGTAGTAATGATAAAGTAGTACCCGTAGCGATGGCGGTGTTGTTATTTTTTTCCAGATTATCTTCCTGCAGTGGTGGAGGAGTGATGACGGTGTTATTTTCCTGTAATGGTGACAGAATGATCTTCCTGTATCATTGGCATGATCATGTTGTGTTGACAGAAGTACTTCTCCCAGTGAAGTCAACGAGTTTGTTCCAGTATTGACAAGATAATATTGAAATCAGATTTGTAGATAGCATTCCCCAAGCAGTCGTGCAGTTCATTTCTGCAGTTGGCAAATTTCCGGGTTCTTAGTATTCAACCGTCTCGTACCTCGAATGTTTGAAGGTCGTCCGCGCTTCATCCAGTCGGGTCCAAGTCGCTTGAATAGGGGCAGCTGTTGCACCCTAAAATTTGCTCAACCTACTTCACTTGGTTTATGTTTCAATTGCATTGTCATTTGCATAGTAGGTCATGTACATAGTCTAATCATTTGCATAGCATAGCATAGCAAGTCATCCAACAAGGGGACCAAGTACTATTCTTATCTCTATGAGCCTATCAAGAGGTTCCTATTCAAATTCAAGCATATCCAAGTCATCAGAAAGAAATTGAAATCTGAGAAGTTAGTGGACCAAGCAGTGGATCTATCTCCTATCTTGAGGGTATTTGAAGATCATCAAAGAAGCTGTGAGCTGTGAATTGAGGTCATGGAGGGTATATAGACATCATGGAAGACCTAGAGAGTCATTTTGAAAGTGAGGCAATTCATTGGTGTGATTACAAGAGCTGCAGTTGAAGACAGTCAACTAGGGTCTCATTTGGGTCAACCCTGGGTCAACCCTAAGTCAAATGTTTGATTGAAGGGCATCAAGGTCTATTTGAAAGATGTGGGGTTCATCATTTGACATGTAGATATGGATGTGGTGTTGTGCTAAGGAGAAATCAAGAGGAATCAAGAAGAAGAGGAGTTTCTAAATTAGGGTTTCTGTGTAAAATCCCCTAGTTTAGGTCAAACTTCCCAGCAAGATAATTCAAAATGCAAGTCTCAAATGGATTCTTGGCCAACATGAAACTTGTATAGGATCTCAAGACCTTTAATTTGAGTGGTGGAAGACATCAAGGAGATTTATAGAACTCAAGTTATGGTCCTTGCAAGTTACAGGTCATCAGAGGCATCTGAAATTTTGTCTGTGAAAGTTACTTGTCTTCCAAGAAACGTTTACCCCTCAAGGAACTTTCAAATGGATTTCTGGTCAACATGAAAGTTGTTCCTCATGATCTTATCTTTCTAGAAAGGTATGGTATGCTTTCATCTGATTTGTGGAACTCTACTTATGACCTTGGCAAGCAAAGGGTATTTTGGTCATTTGAGAATTACAGGTCATTTCAAGCATATGCCTAAAACTCATATAAGGAAGCTTCAAATGAAAAACTTCACAACATAAAAGTTGTTCCAAATGACATTTTGAGTCTATAAAAGTGGTCATGGAGGTTTGAAAGTGGGTGTAGCTCATATTTTCAAAAATGACCTAATTAAGGCATGATTTAAGTCATTAAAAAGCCATTTTTTGGGAATTTCTCATAACATGTCCAAATGGGATGAAATTATAGGTCATTTTGATTGGAAAGAATGTTTTGAGAACATTGGCAATAGTGGATTTTTGAGTTTAGTTCAAAGTTTGAGAGATATCATGGCTTGCTTATGATTAAAGTGACACATGCCAAAACACAAGGGATTGGTGTACAAGAAGCTTCCAGCAATTTCTAGATGTTTCCATGGGCATCTATATAAACCCTAGAGCTCCTTCAATGCAGGGTTGCACTTCATTTTGATCCAAATCACATAGTTTTATTCTCTTTTGCATTTTTGCAAATTCATTCAAAACTTCTCAATTCTTCATCATTCATTCAATGTTATGATCCAATTCCATTCAAGAATCATCCCTGAGTACATTGCAAGCAAGATCTGAAGAAGAAATTACAAGAATCGTGCTATACCACTTTCACTTTCAAATTGCAAGAAGAGTTGGTTATGGCAATCCAAGGTGTTTAAGCAAGAACAAGTGCATACAGAATCAAGATCTTGGTCTATTGATTGCTATTGGAGCATTGTTGAACTTGAAGTGGAGATTTCATCCATCTGTTTTCAATTTTGCACCAGGTTAGTAATCTCTTCGAATTGGCTTAATTTAGTTAGCATGAGGTAGGTTGGTTAGGATAAGACTGACCTAGGTAGTTAGATGAATAATTCTGGAGATTTTGACTGAATTTGGTGGAGGTTGATATGTGAGCACACCAACTGTTTGGATCTAGAACTAGAAGAATAAGAGGTTTTAATTCATGTGGTTTAGCTTAGGTTAATCAGTGATACAAGGCGAGTATTTTGATGGCAAGAAATTGGAGAAAGAAGAAGTTGGAAGTCTGAGTATCCATGGAAGTGTACCATCGGGTTTCTTGATTCAGTTGGTTTCAGTGAGAATTATTAGCATGGTTGTATTCTGCTCGAGAAATAGAGCATCTTTGCTTTTTGTGGATTTGAATTTCATGGAGAAACGAAGTTGTACGAGTGTGTTGAAGTCTGGTTCATGCAAGCTTGTTCATGGCATTAATGGTAGAAACCCTAGACTAATGGAGAAGATGAAGTTAGGCACGTTGGATTATGGAGACTTGGTTGACTGAGAATCTGATCTAATGGCCCATGTTTAAAGTTGAAACGCGAGGGAAGAGTCTGAAGCCAAAACGCTTCGTTTCATTTAAAGTGTCTGATGGGCTTAATTGGACAATTGCTTTCCACACCCCCACTTGCCAGGCCCATTTCCAATTGAACTGCATTATTTACTTCCTGCACCGCTTTCGTTTTTATTTTGCTTTTGCATTTTCTGATTAAACTAGGCCCAGGCGCGCCTTGCTACGCGCACCCCCAATCTGGGCCCATCCTCCATTTTTCAACTTAAAATCATTACTAACTGCACCCCTAACCCATTTTATTTCATTTTAATTTCCTTTATTTTTCTTAATTGTTTGAAAATTCATAATAAATTGAAAATTCCATATTTTTGATTAGTTGTTTTTTTACCATTTTCATATCTTTGTGTAGAAAAATATCATGTAATAAAATTTCCATTTTATTTTCTTTTAATATTTTTTACATATTTTCTCTTTTAATGCCTTTTTAAATGCTTTTAGTTTGTACATAGTATTTGTAGAATTTCTTTTAGGTACTTCTCATAATATTTTTAAGCCAATTTTTTTAGTATAACTAGATACATATATTAGGTGCCCCCTTGATTTTTATCCCAATTTTTTAGGATTTATTTTAGTTAGTTTAGTTAGAAAACATTAGGCTAATCATTTAGGGTTGTGAATATAATGTAGGTTTATCAAAGCAATTTTATTTTGGGTTTTCTTTAGGACAAATTAAATGATGGGACTATAGGGGTATTATTGGTAAATAATAGATCCCTTAGAAAATGTTAGACTTCCCCTATTCTACTATTACTACTAGTATATTTCCTGTATTTGATTGATTGTGTGGTGTGCCCTCTCTAGGGTTATTATTTGACTGTGTGGGGTATTGGGCTTGCTTGGGGCTTGGGTTTGAGCTGAAGACTGTACTGATGAAGCCCATGGAAGATTAAGAGAATGAAGACCAATTTCCAGAGTTGATGAAGAGTATCTTGCTGGCAGCTGTTGAAGGTTATAGGGTCTAGGAGCTAGGCAGAGCTCTAGAGTAGAAAACTTGTTTCACAAACATGGAAGGTCTTGTTTGCCTCCATTCTTTCTCTATGATTCAAAGTCTCTTTTAAATACTCACCTCCTTCCTTTGGAAGGATTAGTGAATGTATTTAAAAGATAGAACTTTTGAGAGAAAACTATATGTATCATGTTAACAGTCAGTAGGCCACCCTTGGTAGGCAACTGACTGCTTAACATCTTATTCATCTTGTTAACTACTGCTCATCTCGGAGAGTGAGACTTGAAGAAAAGCCATTGAAAGATTGAAGATAGAGACCTTGCTTGAAGGCTATGAAGATGAAGGCTGATGCTTGCTTGAAGCCTGTAGATGGTTGAAGATGACTTGAAGACAGATGTTGATGAGGACTGCTGTTTGCTGTTTATTTTTGCTGTTTATAATTCTTGATGTATTGTTTGAATTTCCCTGACTGTATTATTTGCCATTTAATCTGTTAGGTTGAAAGCGAATTTTGTTCGCTTTTGCCTGTTGTTTTCTAGGTTCGAGGTTGAGTGGGACTCCCTTGCCTCGCTTGTATTGTTGCATCCATGCATTTTACTGTTTTATTATATGCTATTGTTTCTGTTTCCGTTTATCCCTTAGGATCTCTGTTTCTCTCTGCGCAAGAGAGGAACATGATAGACATTAGGTCTTAACCCATGCATGATAACATTAGGTTAGTTTGATTCCCCTTTTCAACCGTAGGTTAGAGTTCTGTCTCTTCTTTCTCAAAACAAACAGAAAAACACAATAAGATTTCAAATCCAATAAAAGACACTTCTTCCGTAAAAGAATGTGAACTCATCAAAACGTCAATTTTTGTACGCTTGGACCAGTAATCAGAAAAACCCTTTTTCAGAAGGAGATAAAAACAATCAAGACAGACTTGTGTCGTACGTGGCCCGAACTACGTTTGCTCTGATCTTTCATGTTGTATGAAAGTACGTAGGCATAGGATGTGATGTCCTAGCGAGCAACCTTCCCCTCCTTTCCCGTAGGTAGGCGAACTACGTTGACTCTGATTTCTCGTTCCAGATGGGAATACGTAGGCATAAAGTGCGATACTTTGCCGAGTCATTTTATTTTCTTTTTAACCCCAGACCTGTAGAATAGATAGAATAACAATCCGTACCAGAAAACAAGCGTGGATCCCGTCGAGTACGACGGACGTGAGGGGTGCTAATACCTTCCCCTTGCGTAACCGACTCCCGAATCCAGGATTTGGTTGCGATGACCATTCCTTTCCCGTCTTTGCGGTAGGTTTACCTCGAGCGTTTCCTTTCCCCTCTTTGGGATAAATAACGCGCGGTGGCGACTCTTCTGTTCAGCCGGCGCCGATTTTCGCAGTAGCGACACATAGCCTATATATAGAATGATAATCATTTAGAATTCTCATTATTTCGAAATGGATTATCTTGACATCCATTTATATTTAAGCACATATTCAATTAAATAATTAATTATTAAATATAATTAATTATTTTATTTACTTACTCAACCGATTAAGATTCTTATATATATATATATATATATATATATATATATATATATATATATATATATATATATATATATATATATATATATATATATATATATATATATATATATATATATATATATATATATATATATATATATATATATATATATATATATATATATATATATATATATATATATATATATATATATATATATATATATATATATATATATATATATATATATATATATATATATATATATATATATATATATATATATATATATATATATATATATATATATATATATATATATATTGCTCTGTCCCGCTCATCACACGGGGTCGGCCCAATCCATCTCTCCGTCGTGGAGGGGCTAGCTCATTGATCAGTTGTCGCTCGCGGATCAAAACGAGTGTTTTTGATGAAAACGTAATACAGCGACAGTTGAACTCGGATATCGTCTCAAGGATTCTTTTGTGTGATTAATCTACCAAATTCGAAATGGAGGGGGAGTTGGTTTGGTTTCTGATCGGATAAATAAAGAAAATGCAATTAAGCGGTTAAAATAAGTGAGTATCAAAATAAGTCAATCTACTGTTTTCGGTTCCGGCTTATCACGGGTTTCTACCTTACCAATTTCCTAAGCGATTTCGATCTCTATTCGAAATTAAGCAAAATAGATAAACTAGATTAACAATCCTATATTCCAAATTAAGCAAACGGATTAAGTTTTCGTGAATTAAGCAAACACGAATTATAAACGCGAATTAACGACAAAGCGACGTAACGACGAATAAAAGCTAAGGATGCAATCATACGAATTTAATCAAAAAAATTCTATAAACTAACAGATTAAGCAAAAGCAATTCATAGAATAGTGTTTAAAGAGAAACGAATTAGATTGATAAAGTAAAAACCTCAAAGCGTTGGAACGCGATTACAGCAGAATGACTCTAAGGAATTAGCTCTCCATGGTTCTCTCAAAGCTCT
>CAWUDS030007220.1:0-24552 GCA_963859935.3 Lathyrus sativus
CAGTTATGATCGTTTCCGTGCAGACTGCTAAAGCTGAAAAATAGTGCGGAAATCAAATTAGGCCAAAAATAAAATAAAATATAAAAACAAAATAAAACATAAAAATAATCAAGATAAAGTAAAGAAATGCCTAAGTAAAAAATATAGGAGAAAGTGCAAAAATATGCACTAATCACTCATCACGCTGGGAGCGCTTAAGCGTCTACCCATGGACACAAACCTTAGGATCTATGACATTTTGATATTATGATTATAGGAATACCTTAACGAATATAATGAGAAAGATTTTTAGACAATGGCAACGATAATTCTAAAATACAAAAGTGTACACGACAAGTGTTTGACACTGGTTGGCTTGTGGATTTTTCTCAACCGGTACTCGTAATGTCTTGAAAACTCTTCGAATGGGATAAAAAGAGATAATCTTCTTATAGGATGATATATTTCTGATCATAGTCTATATATAGAATGATAATCATTTAGAATTCTCATTATTTCGAAATGGATTATTCTTGACATCCACTTATATTTAAGGCACATATTCAAACTAATATAATTAATTATTAAATATAATTAATTATTTTATTTACTTACTAGAACCGATTAAGATTCTTATATATATATATATTATATATGTATATATATAACTATATATATAATATAACTATATATATTATATATATATAATATATATATAATATATTATATATATACTATATATATATATATATCATATATATATATATATATATATATATATAGTTATATATATATATATATATTATATATATATATATACTATATATATATATATATATATATATATATATATATATTAATACTATTATATATATATATATATATATATATATATATATATATATATATTATATCTATTATATATATATATATATATATATATATATATATATAGTATATATATATATATATATATATATATAATATATATATACTATATTAGACTATATATATATATAAGTATATATATATATATTATATATATATATATATATATATATATATATATACTATATTATATATATATATTATATATGATATATAATATATTGCTCTGTCCCGCTCATCACACGGGGTCGGCCCAATCCATCTCTCCGTCGTGGAGGGCCTAGCTCATTGATCAGTTGTCGCTCGCGGATCAAAAACGAGTGTTTTTGATGAAAACGTAATACAGCGACAATTCAACTCGGATATCGTCTCAAGGATTCTTTTATGTGATTAATCTACCAAATTCGAAATAGAGGGGGAGTTGGTTTGGTTTCTGATCGGATAAATACAAGAAATAGCAATTAAGCGGTTAAAATAAGTGATTATCAAAATAAGTCAATCTACTGTTTTCGGTTCCGGCTTATCACGGGTTTCTACCTTACCAATTTCCTAAGCGATTTCGATCTCTATTCTCTCTATTCGATTCCTATGTCAATTAACAAGCGCAAAAGACATAAACTAGATTAGCAGTCCTATATTCCAAATTAAGCAAACGGATTAAGTTTTCGTGAATTAAGCAAACACGAATTATAAACGCGAATTAACGACAAAGCGACGTAACGACGAATAAAAGCTAAGGATGCAATCATACGAATTTAATCAAAACAATTCTATAAACTAATAGATTAAGCAAAAGCAATTCATAGAATAGTGTTTAAAGAGAAACGAATTAGATTGATAAAGTAAAAACCTCAAAGCGTTGGAACGCGATTACAGCAGAATGACTCTAAGGAATTAGCTCTCCATGGTTCTCTCAAAGCTCCGAATGTATTTTTCGTGAAAATGTAACTAGGTGAACAGTAACACGAGTATTTTTCTTTTAAAAAGAAAGCAAATTCGGGTCATAACTGTCATACCCCAAATTTGTCCTACCTTTTTTCAAAATTCCTCATTTGCCCGACTTTGTTTTTAATTTACCTCGCTTATACAGCGTAACGTATTTTTCAGCAAAAGCAGGCATTTTCGCTTTTTAGCTCAATAAGGGTATGCCACGTGGCATTTGTTTTTACATATATACCTATTTTTTATATATAATTTCTTTTTTCTCGTGATAGGTTAGTATAGTGTTTTTTTTATTTTTTTTAATAAGTTTTGAAGTAGAAATTAGGATTTAATTGTTTTAATTAGATAGATTTAATTTAGAACTTAATTATAGTTTAGAAATTTTAATTTAAAAAAAATATAAAGGAAAAAATAGAGTTAGAATTTAATTAGGATTTATTTTAAAAAAATTAGATTAGATTTTAATTAATTAGTTTAGATTTAAATTTATAGTTAATAGTTAGAATTAAAAATAAGATTATTAACTTAGTTTATTATTAAAAAGAAATTAAAAGAAAATGTTATAAAAAAAAGAAGAAAATTATTTTGTTTGAGAGACACAGTGGATTAGGGTTTGGTTTTTTGGGGTTATATAAACAACATTGTTCATCATACCCTAGGGGAGGGCAGATACTGTTCACCCTAACCCTAAACGGCCGCCCCTAATTCTGAAGGGCAACCCTAAAAAAAACCATCCCCAATTAACCCCAAAAACCCTAAATCAGAAACACTGTTCATCTTCCTTCGCGAAAGAAAAATCGTCGTAACCTCTCCGCCTCCATCACCGCACCCTTTTCTTCCTCGCCGAAACTCCACCTTCTTCTTCCATGATCATTTCGCCGTCCCTAATCATTTTCCGGCCACCCTTACATAAACCCTCAACCATCTCCTTCCCAAATTCGTCACCGGTAATCACCTTGAAACAACTCCTTCGTCCACCCTCATATTAACCCGTATCCCCTTTGTTTTACTCACACCATGAGCTCCTCGGATTACCACTTCAGCGGTCCACAAGAATTACCATGGTCAGACTAGAAATCACGATGTCGTTGGACTTCAACAACCTACAACCACTTCACTTTCCTTCGAAACCCCCGCCTTGCTCGCCGTTTTCACCACTACAACAAAGCCAATAAACACGGGACGCGCAGAAGCCATTTGAAGAAATGCCACGATATTGTGATGAATGTGTCAAGAGAGCTATCGCAACTAGACGATGTCGTTAAAGCAACAACCTTCTTCCTCTCAATCACTGCTCCTCAAAGACACAAACCCGCGGTTTTTGCTCACATCGCTACCTACAACCATAACAACAAGCAGTGAAGTACTGTGATGTGACAACTTCTGGATCAATTCGACAACACCAATAATAACAACTTCGACTTCGCAGGGATACTAGTGCTCTGGATACTGTTATGACATTCGGGTCATCGTTTCTGTTATGGCTCAACACGAAAATAACGCAACAACTCGTTTTGGTTGTGAATCCAATTCAGGAATAGGATCTGTTTAAGTTTATAGCAACGTTGCGGGATTTCGTCTTGGTTATGCAACAATAACTCAGTTTGTTTTTTTCTCTTAGAAGTCTGTTGTTTTGTCGATGGAATTGTTGCTGCTGCTCGTTGTATTGATGTTGTGAAGCTTGTACTCCTGTATACGGAAGCTGGTGCGAACTCTGCGGGTGAACAAGCATGTCAGAATCATTGCAACGTAGCATTCAACAACAAGCATCATCGCGACAACATAAGAATGGTGTGCCTCCCGGTGCTTCACTATTTCACAACAACAGCGATGTTAAGCTCCACTGTGAATAACAAAGACAAGCTATCCTGCTCTCCTTCAAACAACACCTTTCTAAATCCTCTCCTTGCTATTGACTATTCTCTGGCCCTCAAGGAAGGGGATTGAGATCTCTCATAAAATCCCAATTGGATGAGACTCTTTCACCAGCTGAGTGCACCATTGTGTCTTCTCTATCAAATGACAATGTTGATTCCTATGTTCTATCGGAGTCCAGCCTTTTTGTTTATGCCTACAAGATCATAATCAAAACCTGAGGCACTACCAAGTTACTGCTTGTAATCCCACCGATATTGGAATTGGCCGAGTCTATTTCTCTTAATGTTAGATCTGTGAGGTAGCATGGCTTATATTATGGGTGGATCCGATGAAGCCCGGAATTGGCATGTCTACTGTGCCTCCGCTGATTTCGCGAGCCTAGCAGATTCTGTCTACACACTCGAGATGTGTATGACCGGCTTGGACAGAGAGAAAGCATCTGTTTTCTTCAAAGAACAAATAGATTCAGCTTCCGAGATGAGCATCAACTCCGGCATCAGGAAAGTTCTTCCAAATTCTCAAATTTGTGACTTTGATTTTGAACCTTGTGGTTATTCAATGAATTCTGTTGAGGAGCCTACTGAGGCGTTTGTTGATGATGATCATGACATTTTGATGACTCAGAGATCCGATGAAAGAACTGAAGGTGCTGATGTTTCTGACCCGCACCAGAAGATGCCTCCTGAAATCAAATGTTTTTTTGATATTTATGTTAAAGCATCTTCAAAAGGGATGGCCGTTTACAATTAAGGAGGTGAAGGCTTCAAACATTGGCCAGCTTGTAAGATTAGTTGGTATAGTCACTCGATGCTCTGCTGTCAAATCATTGATGCAGGTTGCTGTGTACACCTGTGAGGACTGTGGCTTTGAAATTTACCAGGAAGTAACAGCTAGAATATTCATGTCTTTGTTTGAGTGTCCATCAAGGTGCAGTGTCATGAACAAGAGACAAGAACTTCCTCGTTTTTCCAGTGAACCAGTTTTGGTACCAAAATCTTCATTTACTTCTTATCCTCCCCCTGGTGGTACGTCTCAACAGTCTTCTTCAAATTACAGTACAAGTCATTTGAATATCCCTTATGCTGGGGGAGCTCACATGGCATTGTCATCACAAAAACCCTCTCATTTATTCAATTCTGCATTACACTTGGGTGGATCAAAATTGAGCCACATTTTAGTGGAAATTTGGCCCAATTTAATACTGGATCCCCCCTCAATAATCAAATCCAGAATCAATGGGTCAACCAAACAGGGTTGTATCCTGGAGATAATTCAAACCTCCTGAATATGCTACAGCAACAACTATACCATCACAGTGGATCGTGTCTCCTCACTTACGGACTCAGCTGCAGCAACAGCCGCATAGATTGCCTCACCCCGTTCAACAGTCAGCAGCCTTAATGCCAGGTTTACAGCCCCATTCAATCGCCATCTTTCGCTTGGATCATCCATTGGTAGAAAATATGAACACGGGCATGGTTTTGGTGATGTTAGAGAACATAGACAAAAATCAACTCGTAGGCATCGGATCTCTCAACAGGGTTCTAATGCTAGTAGCCAGAAGAGCGATAGTTGTTCAATACAGTTCAGGTCCAAGTATATGACTAGCGAAGAAATTGAGAGTATTCTTAAAATACAGCCGCCATGGAAGGTGGAAAACCTACTATTATTACTAACGCTGAAGGTCAGCGAACCACGCCTTCTGTGGTTGCGTACACCAAGAACGGTGATAGGCTGGTCGGTCAAATTGCGAAGCGGCAGGCGGTTGTGAATCCCGAGAACACGTTTTTCTCCGTCAAGAGGTTTATTGGAAGGAAGATGTCTGAAGTTGATGAAGAGTCAAAGCAGGTTTCTTACAAAGTTATCAGAGACGATAACGGCAGCGTTAAACTTGATTGTCCTGCTATTGGTAAATCTTTTGCAGCTGAAGAAATTTCCGCTCAGGTTTTGAGGAAGCTTGTTGATGATGCTTCAAAGTTTTTGAATGATAAAGTAACTAAGGCTGCGGTTACTGTGCCTGCGTACTTCAATGATTCACAAAGAACTGCTACAAAGGATGCTGGAAGGATAGCTGGTCTTGAAGTTCTTAGAATTATCAATGAACCAACTGCTGCATCCTTGGCTTATGGTTTTGAAAGGAAAAACAATGAAACTATTTTGGTATTTGACCTTGGAGGTGGTACTTTTGATGTCTCAGTGCTTGAGGTTGGTGACAGAGTGTTTGAGGTGCTGTCTACTTCTGGTGATATCACACTTGTTCCCGATGCTGCCGTAAAGCTAAAAGAGAGAACCCGTTACGCGACTTCGGTTGTAGTCATTCTCAAACTATTTCATTTTCTGTTGTTGCTAAGTTTAATCTTGGCTGTGGCGATGTATAAGTCGAAGGATCCTAAGAGTTCTGATGAGGAGGAAATGGTAGAGAATTTGTTTGATTGTTTGTGTTGTTTGTTGATGCCTCCTTTACCAATCCAGCTGGTGAAAATGGGGAATTCCAAGTTGAAGATAGAGAAATAACAGAGGAAGACAAGAATAACCATAACACCGCAAGACTTTAACGCATTCTTCGATCATCCTCATCACATTGTAAGTCACGTTTTGAGACAAAATTGTGACAAGCTTTTGGGGTTGCGAATATGGATACGGCGTTGCCGAGTTTCAAACTGTGCGAGAATAAAGAAAGGCACACAACAGCAGTTGATCCAAGCATTGCTCGAAATCTACCATGACAGGAACCGAGTAGAAATGGCATAAAGCGCGATAAGCACCATGCATTAAATTAGTTTAAAACTTATTCTGTGTGTGGAACTGTATTTGGGGCTGTTTGTTTTGGATAACCCAAGGTCTGTTATGAATCTATGGATTTTGTTTCTGTTACCTGTTTGGCCTTATCTGTTTGTTTTACAGGTTGATTCCAATTTCTATAGTAGCATTGGTGGTTTGATGTCTTGAAGATGCCGTTAGTATCTCAAGGATCCGGCGGCACCTTGTTTCAAATTGGAGTCCGACATCGAACATCTCTACAATAATAGCTTCGATCCTATGATGTCGCAACTCATCGGCAAACTATGCTCTAGCAGAAGGACAACAATAATTGCAGCTGATGTCGTGATGAAGCCTACGTACAAATGGTTACCGTTTTGGAGGTCTCAAGTTCGTGGGGGATATTCTGTTGGTTAATGCAGGTTGTGGATAATTTTTGTGCAGGTTGAGACACCGAAAGAGAACCACATACGAGAACGAAAGAGGAGGGGAGGAACCACTTGTCACAAGGCTCGACATCGTCTTCACTTCCTATCGCACAAATATGAACAACTTCACACAACGCCCTCCAGGATTTGCGTTGCATCGATAGCGAGCCAACAGCCGGTTCTTTTTTTTTATCAACGACGTTGACGAAAGCGGTGTCGTGGCTGTTGCACAAGTAGCCACCTTTCAGGTACAATAGCGGTTCGCAACGGTAGCATGATGTTTTCAGCTTTTGTGAGGTTCAGTTTCTGTGGATTGCAGCAGTTGGAACCGGCAGCATTTTGATTCTGCAGCAAAAAGCCGAGTAGCCGCAACACGAATTCGCAGAGCAATATCACCCACAACAAGATGAAAAGCACAGATTGCGCTGCTGCAAACTCGAGGCTGCGTTGATTTAGTTCATACAAAGTTCAGTGTCCGAAGCCGCGTTGGTAAAGCTTCGAATCTTTATTCTTTGGTTCAATTATAAGCACTCAATTAGGCTTGGTTGCTACTGGAGATTTGATGTATTTATCATTGTTTATATAGCATTTTATGGTTGTTTTTATTCTAAAATTTGTGTCGAATATCCGACGTGACGTCGTTAATATTCAAGGTGTTGTTTTGAATTAACAACATTAGTTCTTGGTTAGTAAATTATATCTAGCTTTTGTTGTGCTCAAATGTCATTTTCAAAATATATTTCAAAAATCATTACCAAATTAATAATTTTAAATAATAAACTTTTCAAAAATATATTTTATTTAAAATCTATTTCTTCTTAAAGGTATTAACCTTTTCAAAACAATTAATTATAATAATATTTTAAGTATAAAAAAAATATATACTTTATTAATAAAGCTAATATATTTTTCTAAAATATTAAACTTTTCCCAAATCAAAACTTTACAATTGATTATTTAATTCTATAAAAATTAAGACTTTTTTTTTCTTATTTAAACTAAACTATTTCCTTAATCAATTTTTAAAACAATTGAATTCTTGGATCTCGCCTTCCTTGAATTTCCGAAGGATTGCTCTTGAGGTGCACACTTTGAGCTGTGATCCTTTTGATCTTACATTTTTAGAACACAAATACGCGACCTAGTTTAACTCCCTTCATAAGTCGAGCTATCATCACCAAAGATCAAAGAAGAGGAGCTTGGAAATAAATCTTACACGCAAAGTTAAGGGTCAACGGAACCACTCCGTTCGGTAACTTTTCTTACTTTCAATCTTATATTTCTAGAATACCTAGCGCGCCTAGTCTGAGAACGCTAAACTATTCAAAATATTTTCTAATTTAAAATTACGAAAGAATCGAGTTCTTGGAGTCGCGCATTCCTTGAATTCGAGAATGATTACTATCGAGGTGTACACCTTAAATAGTATATCATTCGAACTTTCGTTCCTAAAATACTTCCTATAATTATTTGGACAAGTACTTTCACTGTCCAACAAACATATTTTATAATTAATGGAACGAAAAAGGTATCGTTGGGATCTAGCATTCCAGTAATATCCCGATTAATTGGTTGCGAGGCCGACGTCTCGTTTATCGATTAGTCGTCATTCCTCCTAAAGTTTTCAACCCATCTAACCTCGTTCCTCACTCACGTGTGATCGAGTCTAAACACTAGTATGTTTCTAAACCATACGTCAAATTCAAATCATTTTTCTTAATCAAATTACGAAAGAACTGAGTTCTTGGAGTCTCGCACTCCTTGAATTCTTGAACGACAACTATTGGGGCGTACGCCTTAGGTAGCGTGTCATTCGAACTTTTGTCTATAGAACACGCGCCCTAACTATTTGGACAAATACCGCCATTGTCCATTCAAATACAATTTCATAATTAATTGAATGAAAAAGGTGTCGTTGGGATCTAGCATTCCAATGATATCCCGACTAATTGGTTGCGAGACTGACGTCTCGTTTATCGAGTAGTCGTCATTCTCCCTTAAAATATCTAACTAACCTTATCTACTTCGCCCCTGTGCAATCAAAAACTCTAACTACTTATTAAACACAATTCTCTTTCCTCGCCCTCGTGCGATTTCCAACTCAAACACCTTACCTAGAACATTGTTTAGTCCCTTCTTCCGCGCATAACAAACTAGTGCTTCAGCCTCCCCTAGCGAGCAGACAAGCCAACGTTTAGCAGTTAGAATGCGATCTAAACTCTCGTTCATTCCAAACACAAACCTTTTACCGTAGTTAGCCGAACTACGGCTGCTCTGATTCTTCATTCTCTTCTGAATGTAAGATACGTAGGCACAAGATTGCGATGATCTTGGCGAGCACAATCCCCTCTTTTTCCCGTAGTCCCACGAACTACGAATGCTCTGATTTTCCACTTCTTACAAGTGAAGATACGTAGGCACAAGGGCCCCAATCCTTGGCGAGCACCCTATCTTAAAACCACACATTCCCCCTATAGGAGAAACCTTAGAAGAAAACAAACAAGCATAGTTAACTTTACTCTCGAATCGATCAAGAGGTTCCCGTTGAGTACAACGGACATGAGGGGTGCTAATACCTTCCCCTCATGTAATCGACTCCCGAACCTAGAATATTGGTTGCGATGACCATGTTCTTATCTCTCTAAAGGTTTTATCGATATTTTCCTATTCCATCCTTGGAATGAATAAAGTTCGGTGGCGACTCTGTTTTGAACAGTATTTTCCGCGGCCATCGCGAGGATCGTATTTTTCGAGGTACGACAGATGGCGACTCTGCTGGGGAAAAATGCATTGCCCTATGCAAGAGAGAGTCAAGCCTCACTTGACTCGATTCGAGAGTACTAACCTTTTGCTTAACTATTTTCTTTATGTTTATTTTCTCCTATTGTTTATTTCTTGTTTTCTCTTTCTATCGTATGTTGTTTATTATATCTGCCTGCATCTGTCTGCTGGATTCGGGGATAACATTGCAAGTAAAGCTCTACACCCGAGCTTTGGAAAAAGAAGAGAGAAAACATAGTTTAGAATTGGTAGTAATTAGTGTTAGTCCCCAAGGACTCGCTCCTTGTGTGCCTAGCATGAAAGCTCCTCCAGAATAGACCTTTTCGTAGATCCTATCGTAACACAGCTAGCCTGTTGCGCGATTTGATTCATGAAGGGTCCATGACTCTGGGAACCACTCGTAGAACCAGTTTCTATATTGGTAGTCGTGTAGTGTTAGTCTCCGAGGACCCGCTCCTCGTGTGCCTAGCATGAGGACTCCACTCAGGAGAGACCCTATCGTACTCTCTTTATAATACAGCTAGCCTGTTGCATAATGTTGATGCGATTGGTGTCCGTGATCTTGGGAACCTTATCCATCAACATAGAAGCTATCCCGTGAGTGGGTCTGTGGGTACAGAATCTAGAACTTACCTTGTATAGTCCACCGGTTAGGGCGCTTTGACTTGCTTATGTTATCCTGGATCCTGTTAGCACCTGCATTCGCATATCATTGCATCTGCGTCTCATTTGCATCGTACATCATATTCCAAAACCAGAAAGCCTATCCACCCTTTGTCCATAATCCGCGGTTGATCTCCCGACACCAGTAATGAACTTGACTTAGTGCTAGAAGACCATGGAACACTTGAGACAGAATCAGGTTGAGCTAAGAAGGCAATATGAAACAACTACCAAAAGTTAGCCCAACTGTGAAGCAAGAAAGAAGAGCCCAGTTCCTCAATACTGGCGGTTTCCTTATCATTTTTGTGCACTTGTAGTTTCCTTTATGTTGAGTGCTACTTGCTTTTAGACATTGTTTCTTATTAATGGTATTGTTAATGTGATGATTATGCATGCTTTTGATCAAATCCATTCATATTCACTCACATTTTCTCACTTATTGCCAAAATCACAAAAAATTTACTTCACTTCCTTCATTGCACTGCTGTTTAGCAAAGATTTGAGGGAGGATGACGAAAACAAAATACCCATAATTGCTGATAGTATGCTTTTGGATAAAATCTCGCTAATGATGTACAGGCATTGTTTCGAACCCCCAAACACTGGAGAGATAAGGAGTTAGTCCCTAGTCAACCACTTCGAGCCTAGAAGTAGGAGTTTCCTTCGGATCTATAAACCCTTACATTTAACCTGGGGAATGGGTAGTGTTCAGTTAACCTGATTACGCACTTGGATCACGAGACGACATCCAAAAGACATGACGGTTGTTCATCAATGACCAATGACTTGGCAGTCACAAATCCTCCAACAAAAAAAGAAGAAATAAAAAGCCTGCTAAGTCGAACACCTCAAAAGGAGACTTAGGCAAAAAATAAAGGCAATCCCGATGGATCTGACGAACAAAGTCAATCCATGCAAAAGTTAGGGATCAAAACCAAAACCAAATAAAGGGTCCTCAAACCCTCAACGATAAAAACAAAATAAGATTCAGTGGCCACCCAAATCAAGGGGCACTGACATTCCATCAAAGAGCAAAATAAGATGACTGCCATTTCAAGCAAACTTTGAACCATCAAGTTTACATCGTCAAGCAGGTGCAAATTAACTGAACGTAGGTATGGAAATCATCACGAAGAAGGGGTGGGTTAAAATCAAATTTTGAGCCTTATATCCTTTGTTTCTATAACCGTGAACCAGACCGCGATATAACCCTTAAAAGACCTAATTGAGGCGTGGTTTTATTCTGAAAGCATATTTACAGCAAGGTTGCGTAACCTGACTCCTACATATTTGCTAATCTTATGCATTGGTGTCATATTCTTGCTATATCTTTCACACCAATTAAATCAGCATTGCGTTTGGATTAATAGTCCACTCGTCACACATTTTCACATCATTCCCAATAAATGATATTTTCATAACTTGCATGAATGTCGCATTAAAATTACCATTTTTGAATGAACACTTTTAACTGCAAGTCAGTACTTGGCATTATGGAAATTCCAACAAAGTGCAATCAAAGAGGAACTTGATCACTCATAGGCATTGACCTGAATTAAGAATTTCTCATAACCCTACGAATCTGGGGCAAGCCCTTCTGAGGTTTAAACCAGGGCAAGCCACTGCAAGGTTCAGACACTGGGGCAAATGGGTTCAAGCCATATCCTGGTATAATCATCGCCAAAGTTCTCATCCCAGAAGAAAGTCCATCAAACACCCGGCAGACTGGGGCAAACTGGTTGAACTTGAGGCAAACTAGCTTATGGTGGAGGTCAACAAGCGTCAAAGGCCTTGGGGCAAAGCAAAAGCACGACTAATACGTATTGGTTAAGTCGCTACGCTAGCGTAATCTAAACGCATTGGTTAAGTCGCTACGCTCGCGCAATTCATATGCATCGGTTAAATCGCTACGCTCGTACGACTAACACGCATTGGTTAAGTCGCTACGCTCGCACAGTCAAAATGCTCTGGATGAGTCGCTACGCTCAATGCTTGTAAGTCATCATGACATATCAGCCAGAAGCCAGGTTCTTACCAGAACGAGTATACCACTTCTGCAAAGAATCCAACAAGGGGCAGGCTACCCAGAGTTTCGTTTGATTAAGGGAGAGTCCCTCCAACGCTCAATCAGCACAAGTCATGTCGCTTCAATGCTCATTCAGAAGCAAACTACCTCAAGAACAATTTGAAGCCAATTACCCCAAGGGTCAGTTAATCAAGGTCAAAACCCTTTCCTGACTAAAATTTGCATCAAACCATCTCGAGATCATCTCATGGTATATCTGTTTCCAATTTCCTTTCACGACTTGGGATGCTGGGGCAAGCCATCTCGAGTTCGTCTCATGGTATGATTGCTTCCAATTTCCGTTCAAGGGAAATTCCTTCATAGACCCAAACTGGGGCAAGTTGAACAACATTGGGGCAGTTACTCAAGCAAGTTTATTCTTGTCAGCAAAAGTTGAGTGTCGGGGAATCATGTCATCACCCCACCAAATGACCTTAACCTCCTGAAAGCCTCTCTGTCATTGGGTTTCACCCATACGGCCTGGACCTGATACCTGTCAGAGCTTTGTAACCGAAACAAATCCTCTAAAGTCCAACCTTTTTGGCAACCACAAAAAGCCACTCCAATTGGCACCTTCAATTCACCCTAAAAGTCCAGTATTCATTGGCAACCACTAAAAGTCCACCCTCGTTGGCATCCTCATAAAACCAAAGTCCAAATCCATTTGGCAACTACCGAATCCAATCCCTGATGATGTCCCCGACAGGATTTCATCCCCAGCATACCTGGTCGCTGCATTATCATAAGCACGACATACATAATCATATCAAGCATTAACATATCATTTGCATTCGCATCGTGCACTCCCTAGCAGTTGCACCTTAGTTGCATGTTTGGGCATCATAAAACATTACATTGCATAGCAATATGGCAGGATCCAGGATCAGTTCGCGAGCATCTTGGTCAGTCCTCCAGTGAAGTTGGCAGTATGACTCTGAAAAGAGTTAATACCCCACGAGTTCAGGGAATTCTACTCCCCAGCAAGTCAGTCTTCAACCATGCAGTTAATGATGATGATCCCCAGCAACTAATGCTCTAGTGGCTCCCCAAGCAGAGGTTATCCTCAAAAGAGTTTCTTGAAGGCTTTCTCCCCTGCAGAGATTGGACAACGCTGTTCCTTTAAATAGGAATTTTAGCTCAACTATTCCTCAGCAAAATTTTCACTAGAGGTACTGCTTCGATCACCCGAAGAATCTCAAGTTTTGTTCGAGATACTACTTTGGTATCATCGAAGAGCCTTAATGGATAAGGTACTGCTTTGATTCCCCGAAGAATCTCAAGTTTTGTTCGAGATACTGCTTTGGTATCATCGAAGAGCCTTAATGGATAAGGTACTGCTTCGATCACCCGAAGAATCTCAAGTTTTGTTCGAGATACTGCTTTGGTATCATCGAAGAGCCTTAATGGATAAGGTACTGCTTCGATCACCCGAAGAATCTCAAGTTTTGTTCGAGATACTGCTTTGGTATCATCGAAGAGCCTTAATGGATAAGGTACTGCTTCGATCACCCGAAGAATCTCATGTTTTGTTCGAGATACTGCTTTGGTATCATCGAAGAGCCTTAATGGATAAGGTACTGCTTCGATCACCCGAAGAATCTCAAGTTTTGTTCGAGATACTGCTTTGGTATCATCGAAGAGCCTTAATGGATAAGGTACTGCTTCGACCACCCGAAGAATCTCAAGTTTTGTCCGAGATACTGCTTTGGTATCATCGAAGAGCCTTAATGGATAAGGTACTGCTTCGATCACCCGAAGAATCTCAAGTTTTGTTCGAGATACTGCTTTGGTATCATCGAAGAGCCTTAATGGATAAGGTACTGCTTCGATCACCCGAAGAATCTCTAGTTTTGTTCGAGATACTGCTTTGGTATCATCGAAGAGCCTTAATGGATAAGGTACTGCTTCGACCACCCGAAGAATCTCAAGTTTTGTTCGAGATACTGCTTTGGTATCATTGAAGAGCCTTAATGGATAAGGTACTGCTTCGACCACCCGAAGAATCTCAAGTTTTGTTCGAGATACTGCTTTGGTATCATCGAAGAGCCTTAATGGATAAGGTACTGCTTCGACCACCCGAAGAATCTCAAGTTTTGTTCGAGATACTGCTTTGGTATCATCGAAGAGCCTTAATGGATAAGGTACTGCTTCGATCACCCGAAGAATCTCAAGTTTTGTTCGAGATACTGCTTTGGTATCATCGAAGAGCCTTAATGGATAAGGTACTGCTCCGATCACCCGAAGAATCTCAAGTTTTGTTCGAGATACTGCTTTGGTATCATCGAAGAGCCTTAATGGATAAGGTACTGCTTCGATCACCCGAAGAATCTCAAGTTTTGTTCGAGATACTGCTTTGGTATCATCGAAGAGCCTTAATGGATAAGGTACTGCTTCGATCACCCGAAGAATCTCAAGTTTTGTTCGAGATACTGCTTTGGTATCATCGAAGAGCCTTAATGAGGGGCCGCTTCGACCACCCAAAGAGGATCATTTATACCACTCTGGTACCGCGAAGAACCTTATTGGATAAGAGACTGCTTCGACCACCCAGGGAATATCAGGTTATCTCGTTCATCTATTTTTTGCATCCGGTCATCCCGTTCAGGTATATCCTATCTCTTTGCTTTTTTACTTGCTTGTCGGACAAATTTCGGGGTCTTTTTTGTATCTAATTGACTTCCACCCTAAGAATGAACGCCATGCAGTTGTTCATTCTCTCAGGTTCAAGACAATTAGATAGGGGCATCTGTCATACCCCAAATTTGTCCTACCTTTTTTCAAAATTCCTCATTTGCCCGACTTTGTTTTTAATTTACCTCGCTTATACAGCGTAACGTATTTTTCAGCAAAAGCAGGCATTTTCGCTTTTTAGCTCAATAAGGGTATGCCACGTGGCATTTGTTTTTACATATATACCTATTTTTTATATATAATTTCTTTTTTCTCGTGATAGGTTAGTATAGTGTTTTTTTTATTTTTTTAATAAGTTTTGAAGTAGAAATTAGGATTTAATTGTTTTAATTAGATAGATTTAATTTAGAACTTAATTATAGTTTAGAAATTTTAATTTAAAAAAAATATAAAGGAAAAAATAGAGTTAGAATTTAATTAGGATTTATTTTAAAAAAATTAGATTAGATTTTAATTAATTAGTTTAGATTTAAATTTATAGTTAATAGTTAGAATTAAAAATAAGATTATTAACTTAGTTTATTATTAAAAAGAAATTAAAAGAAAATGTTATAAAAAAAAGAAGAAAATTATTTTGTTTGAGAGACACAGTGGATTAGGGTTTGGTTTTTTGGGGTTATATAAACAACACTGTTCATCATACCCTAGGGGAGGGCAGATACTGTTCACCCTAACCCTAAACGGCCGCCCCTAATTCTGAAGGGCAACCCTAAAAAAAACCATCCCCAATTAACCCCAAAAACCCTAAATCAGAAACACTGTTCATCTTCCTTCGCGAAAGAAAAATCGTCGTAACCTCTCCGCCTCCATCACCGCACCCTTTTCTTCCTCGCCGAAACTCCACCTTCTTCTTCCATGATCATTTCGCCGTCCCTAATCATTTTCCGGCCACCCTTACATAAACCCTCAACCATCTCCTTCCCAAATTCGTCACCGGTAATCACCTTGAAACAACTCCTTCGTCCACCCTCATATTAACCCGTATCCCCTTTGTTTTACTCACACCATGAGCTCCTCGGATTACCACTTCAGCGGTCCACAAGAATTACCATGGTCAGACTAGAAATCACGATGTCGTTGGACTTCAACAACCTACAACCACTTCACTTTCCTTCGAAACCCCCGCCTTGCTCGCCGTTTTCACCACTACAACAAAGCCAATAAACACGGGACGCGCAGAAGCCATTTGAAGAAATGCCACGATATTGTGATGAATGTGTCAAGAGAGCTATCGCAACTAGACGATGTCGTTAAAGCAACAACCTTCTTCCTCTCAATCACTGCTCCTCAAAGACACAAACCCGCGGTTTTTGCTCACATCGCTACCTACAACCATAACAACAAGCAGTGAAGTACTGTGATGTGACAACTTCTGGATCAATTCGACAACACCAATAATAACAACTTCGACTTCGCAGGGATACTAGTGCTCTGGATACTGTTATGACATTCGGGTCATCGTTTCTGTTATGGCTCAACACGAAAATAACGCAACAACTCGTTTTGGTTGTGAATCCAATTCAGGAATAGGATCTGTTTAAGTTTATAGCAACGTTGCGGGATTTCGTCTTGGTTATGCAACAATAACTCAGTTTGTTTTTTTCTCTTAGAAGTCTGTTGTTTTGTCGATGGAATTGTTGCTGCTGCTCGTTGTATTGATGTTGTGAAGCTTGTACTCCTGTATACGGAAGCTGGTGCGAACTCTGCGGGTGAACAAGCATGTCAGAATCATTGCAACGTAGCATTCAACAACAAGCATCATCGCGACAACATAAGAATGGTGTGCCTCCCGGTGCTTCACTATTTCACAACAACAGCGATGTTAAGCTCCACTGTGAATAACAAAGACAAGCTATCCTGCTCTCCTTCAAACAACACCTTTCTAAATCCTCTCCTTGCTATTGACTATTCTCTGGCCCTCAAGGAAGGGGATTGAGATCTCTCATAAAATCCCAATTGGATGAGACTCTTTCACCAGCTGAGTGCACCATTGTGTCTTCTCTATCAAATGACAATGTTGATTCCTATGTTCTATCGGAGTCCAGCCTTTTTGTTTATGCCTACAAGATCATAATCAAAACCTGAGGCACTACCAAGTTACTGCTTGTAATCCCACCGATATTGGAATTGGCCGAGTCTATTTCTCTTAATGTTAGATCTGTGAGGTAGCATGGCTTATATTATGGGTGGATCCGATGAAGCCCGGAATTGGCATGTCTACTGTGCCTCCGCTGATTTCGCGAGCCTAGCAGATTCTGTCTACACACTCGAGATGTGTATGACCGGCTTGGACAGAGAGAAAGCATCTGTTTTCTTCAAAGAACAAATAGATTCAGCTTCCGAGATGAGCATCAACTCCGGCATCAGGAAAGTTCTTCCAAATTCTCAAATTTGTGACTTTGATTTTGAACCTTGTGGTTATTCAATGAATTCTGTTGAGGAGCCTACTGAGGCGTTTGTTGATGATGATCATGACATTTTGATGACTCAGAGATCCGATGAAAGAACTGAAGGTGCTGATGTTTCTGACCCGCACCAGAAGATGCCTCCTGAAATCAAATGTTTTTTTGATATTTATGTTAAAGCATCTTCAAAAGGGATGGCCGTTTACAATTAAGGAGGTGAAGGCTTCAAACATTGGCCAGCTTGTAAGATTAGTTGGTATAGTCACTCGATGCTCTGCTGTCAAATCATTGATGCAGGTTGCTGTGTACACCTGTGAGGACTGTGGCTTTGAAATTTACCAGGAAGTAACAGCTAGAATATTCATGTCTTTGTTTGAGTGTCCATCAAGGTGCAGTGTCATGAACAAGAGACAAGAACTTCCTCGTTTTTCCAGTGAACCAGTTTTGGTACCAAAATCTTCATTTACTTCTTATCCTCCCCCTGGTGGTACGTCTCAACAGTCTTCTTCAAATTACAGTACAAGTCATTTGAATATCCCTTATGCTGGGGGAGCTCACATGGCATTGTCATCACAAAAACCCTCTCATTTATTCAATTCTGCATTACACTTGGGTGGATCAAAATTGAGCCACATTTTAGTGGAAATTTGGCCCAATTTAATACTGGATCCCCCCTCAATAATCAAATCCAGAATCAATGGGTCAACCAAACAGGGTTGTATCCTGGAGATAATTCAAACCTCCTGAATATGCTACAGCAACAACTATACCATCACAGTGGATCGTGTCTCCTCACTTACGGACTCAGCTGCAGCAACAGCCGCATAGATTGCCTCACCCCGTTCAACAGTCAGCAGCCTTAATGCCAGGTTTACAGCCCCATTCAATCGCCATCTTTCGCTTGGATCATCCATTGGTAGAAAATATGAACACGGGCATGGTTTTGGTGATGTTAGAGAACATAGACAAAAATCAACTCGTAGGCATCGGATCTCTCAACAGGGTTCTAATGCTAGTAGCCAGAAGAGCGATAGTTGTTCAATACAGTTCAGGTCCAAGTATATGACTAGCGAAGAAATTGAGAGTATTCTTAAAATACAGCCGCCATGGAAGGTGGAAAACCTACTATTATTACTAACGCTGAAGGTCAGCGAACCACGCCTTCTGTGGTTGCGTACACCAAGAACGGTGATAGGCTGGTCGGTCAAATTGCGAAGCGGCAGGCGGTTGTGAATCCCGAGAACACGTTTTTCTCCGTCAAGAGGTTTATTGGAAGGAAGATGTCTGAAGTTGATGAAGAGTCAAAGCAGGTTTCTTACAAAGTTATCAGAGACGATAACGGCAGCGTTAAACTTGATTGTCCTGCTATTGGTAAATCTTTTGCAGCTGAAGAAATTTCCGCTCAGGTTTTGAGGAAGCTTGTTGATGATGCTTCAAAGTTTTTGAATGATAAAGTAACTAAGGCTGCGGTTACTGTGCCTGCGTACTTCAATGATTCACAAAGAACTGCTACAAAGGATGCTGGAAGGATAGCTGGTCTTGAAGTTCTTAGAATTATCAATGAACCAACTGCTGCATCCTTGGCTTATGGTTTTGAAAGGAAAAACAATGAAACTATTTTGGTATTTGACCTTGGAGGTGGTACTTTTGATGTCTCAGTGCTTGAGGTTGGTGACAGAGTGTTTGAGGTGCTGTCTACTTCTGGTGATATCACACTTGTTCCCGATGCTGCCGTAAAGCTAAAAGAGAGAACCCGTTACGCGACTTCGATTGTAGTCATTCTCAAACTATTTCATTTTCTGTTGTTGCTAAGTTTAATCTTGGCTGTGGCGATGTATAAGTCGAAGGATCCTAAGAGTTCTGATGAGGAGGAAATGGTAGAGAATTTGTTTGATTGTTTGTGTTGTTTGTTGATGCCTCCTTTACCAATCCAGCTGGTGAAAATGGGGAATTCCAAGTTGAAGATAGAGAAATAACAGAGGAAGACAAGAATAACCATAACACCGCAAGACTTTAACGCATTCTTCGATCATCCTCATCACATTGTAAGTCACGTTTTGAGACAAAATTGTGACAAGCTTTTGGGGTTGCGAATATGGATACGGCGTTGCCGAGTTTCAAACTGTGCGAGAATAAAGAAAGGCACACAACAGCAGTTGATCCAAGCATTGCTCGAAATCTACCATGACAGGAACCGAGTAGAAATGGCATAAAGCGCGATAAGCACCATGCATTAAATTAGTTTAAAACTTATTCTGTGTGTGGAACTGTATTTGGGGCTGTTTGTTTTGGATAACCCAAGGTCTGTTATGAATCTATGGATTTTGTTTCTGTTACCTGTTTGGCCTTATCTGTTTGTTTTACAGGTTGATTCCAATTTCTATAGTAGCATTGGTGGTTTGATGTCTTGAAGATGCCGTTAGTATCTCAAGGATCCGGCGGCACCTTGTTTCAAATTGGAGTCCGACATCGAACATCTCTACAATAATAGCTTCGATCCTATGATGTCGCAACTCATCGGCAAACTATGCTCTAGCAGAAGGACAACAATAATTGCAGCTGATGTCGTGATGAAGCCTACGTACAAATGGTTACCGTTTTGGAGGTCTCAAGTTCGTGGGGGATATTCTGTTGGTTAATGCAGGTTGTGGATAATTTTTGTGCAGGTTGAGACACCGAAAGAGAACCACATACGAGAACGAAAGAGGAGGGGAGGAACCACTTGTCACAAGGCTCGACATCGTCTTCACTTCCTATCGCACAAATATGAACAACTTCACACAACGCCCTCCAGGATTTGCGTTGCATCGATAGCGAGCCAACAGCCGGTTCTTTTTTTTTATCAACGACGTTGACGAAAGCGGTGTCGTGGCTGTTGCACAAGTAGCCACCTTTCAGGTACAATAGCGGTTCGCAACGGTAGCATGATGTTTTCAGCTTTTGTGAGGTTCAGTTTCTGTGGATTGCAGCAGTTGGAACCGGCAGCATTTTGATTCTGCAGCAAAAAGCCGAGTAGCCGCAACACGAATTCGCAGAGCAATATCACCCACAACAAGATGAAAAGCACAGATTGCGCTGCTGCAAACTCGAGGCTGCGTTGATTTAGTTCATACAAAGTTCAGTGTCCGAAGCCGCGTTGGTAAAGCTTCGAATCTTTATTCTTTGGTTCAATTATAAGCACTCAATTAGGCTTGGTTGCTACTGGAGATTTGATGTATTTATCATTGTTTATATAGCATTTTATGGTTGTTTTTATTCTAAAATTTGTGTCGAATATCCGACGTGACGTCGTTAATATTCAAGGTGTTGTTTTGAATTAACAACATTAGTTCTTGGTTAGTAAATTATATCTAGCTTTTGTTGTGCTCAAATGTCATTTTCAAAATATATTTCAAAAATCATTACCAAATTAATAATTTTAAATAATAAACTTTTCAAAAATATACTTTATTTAAAATCTATTTCTTCTTAAAGGTATTAACCTTTTCAAAACAATTAATTATAATAATATTTTAAGTATAAAAAAAATATATACTTTATTAATAAAGCTAATATATTTTTCTAAAATATTAAACTTTTCCCAAATCAAAACTTTACAATTGATTATTTAATTCTATAAAAATTAAGACTTTTTTTTTCTTATTTAAACTAAACTATTTCCTTAATCAATTTTTAAAACAATTGAATTCTTGGATCTCGCCTTCCTTGAATTTCCGAAGGATTGCTCTTGAGGTGCACACTTTGAGCTGTGATCCTTTTGATCTTACATTTTTAGAACACAAATACGCGACCTAGTTTAACTCCCTTCATAAGTCGAGCTATCATCACCAAAGATCAAAGAAGAGGAGCTTGGAAATAAATCTTACACGCAAAGTTAAGGGTCAACGGAACCACTCCGTTCGGTAACTTTTCTTACTTTCAATCTTATATTTCTAGAATACCTAGCGCGCCTAGTCTGAGAACGCTAAACTATTCAAAATATTTTCTAATTTAAAATTACGAAAGAATCGAGTTCTTGGAGTCGCGCATTCCTTGAATTCGAGAATGATTACTATCGAGGTGTACACCTTAAATAGTATATCATTCGAACTTTCGTTCCTAAAATACTTCCTATAATTATTTGGACAAGTACTTTCACTGTCCAACAAACATATTTTATAATTAATGGAACGAAAAAGGTATCGTTGGGATCTAGCATTCCAGTAATATCCCGATTAATTGGTTGCGAGGCCGACGTCTCGTTTATCGATTAGTCGTCATTCCTCCTAAAGTTTTCAACCCATCTAACCTCGTTCCTCACTCACGTGTGATCGAGTCTAAACACTAGTATGTTTCTAAACCATACGTCAAATTCAAATCATTTTTCTTAATCAAATTACGAAAGAACTGAGTTCTTGGAGTCTCGCACTCCTTGAATTCTTGAACGACAACTATTGGGGCGTACGCCTTAGGTAGCGTGTCATTCGAACTTTCGTCTATAGAACACGCGCCCTAACTATTTGGACAAATACCGCCATTGTCCATTCAAATACAATTTCATAATTAATTGAATGAAAAAGGTGTCGTTGGGATCTAGCATTCCAATGATATCCCGACTAATTGGTTGCGAGACTGACGTCTCGTTTATCGAGTAGTCGTCATTCTCCCTTAAAATATCTAACTAACCTTATCTACTTCGCCCCTGTGCAATCAAAAACTCTAACTACTTATTAAACACAATTCTCTTTCCTCGCCCTCGTGCGATTTCCAACTCAAACACCTTACCTAGAACATTGTTTAGTCCCTTCTTCCGCGCATAACAAACTAGTGCTTCAGCCTCCCCTAGCGAGCAGACAAGCCAACGTTTAGCAGTTAGAATGCGATCTAAACTCTCGTTCATTCCAAACACAAACCTTTTACCGTAGTTAGCCGAACTACGGCTGCTCTGATTCTTCATTCTCTTCTGAATGTAAGATACGTAGGCACAAGATTGTGATGATCTTGGCGAGCACAATCCCCTCTTTTTCCCGTAGTCCCACGAACTACGAATGCTCTGATTTTCCACTTCTTACAAGTGAAGATACGTAGGCACAAGGGCCCCAATCCTTGGCGAGCACCCTATCTTAAAACCACACATTCCCCCTATAGGAGAAACCTTAGAAGAAAACAAACAAGCATAGTTAACTTTACTCTCGAATCGATCAAGAGGTTCCCGTTGAGTACAACGGACATGAGGGGTGCTAATACCTTCCCCTCATGTAATCGACTCCCGAACCTAGAATATTGGTTGCGATGACCATGTTCTTATCTCTCTAAAGGTTTTATCGATATTTTCCTATTCCATCCTTGGAATGAATAAAGTTCGGTGGCGACTCTGTTTCGAACAGTATTTTCCGCGGCCATCGCGAGGATCGTATTTTTCGAGGTACGACAATAACCCAACTGGGTCGAAAACATAACCCAGGCCCAATACATGACCCAACACTAAAATAAAATTCTAATGCAGTAACTTCAAACGGAATTCTGGAATTTTGGGCTCCGAATCTGACTTCGACTCCAACACGAAAGTCGTAGCTCTCTCTCTTAGCTTTCCGGCGAATCTTAGAACACCTCAAACGGATTTCCGGAACTCCAGTTATGAACGTTTCCGTGCAGACTGCTAAAGTTGAAAAATAAGTGCGGAAATCAAATTAGGCCAAAAATAAAATAAAATATAAAAACAAAATAAAACATAAAAATAATCAAGATAAAGTAAAGAAATGCCTAATTAAAAATATAGGAGAAAGTGCAAAAATATGCACTGATCACTCATCACGCTGGAAGCGCTTAAGCGTCTCCCCATGGACACAAACCTTAGGATCTATGACATTTTGATATTAATGATTATAGGAATACCTTTACGAATATAATGAGAAAGATTTTTAGACAATGGCAACGATAATTCTAAAATACAAAAGTGTACAGACAAGTGTTTGACACTGGTTGGCTTGTGGATTTTTCGCAACCGGTACTCGTAATGTCTTGAAAACTCTTCGAATGGGGATAAAAAGAGATAATCTTCTTATAGGATGATATATTTCTGATCATAGTCTATATATAGAATGATAATCATTTAGAATTCTCATTATTTCGAAATGGATTATCTTGACATCCACTTATATTTAAGCACATATTCAATTAAATAATTAATTATTAAATATAATTAATTATTTTATTTACTTACTCAACCGATTAAGATTCTTATATATATATATATATATATATATATATATATATATATATATATATATATATATATATATATATATATATATATATATATATATATATATATATATATATATATATATATATATATATATATATATATATATATATATATATATATATATATATATATATATATATATATATATATATATATTTAATATATATATATATATAATATAATATATATATATATATATATATATATATATATATATTTAATATATATATATATAATATATATATATATATATATATATATATATATATATATATATATATATATATATATATATATATATATATATATAAAATATATATAATATATATATATATATATACTATATATATATATATATATATATATATATATATATATATATATATATATATATATATATATATATATATATATATATATATATATATATATATATATATATATATTATATATATATATATATATATATATATATATATATATATATATATATATATATATATATATATTATATATATATTGCTCTGTCCCGCTCATCACACGGGGTCGGCCCAATCCATCTCTCTGTCGTGGAGGGCCTAGCTCATTGATCAGTTGTCGCTCGCGGATCAAAACGAGTGTTTTTGATGAAAACGTAATACAACGACAATTCAACTCGGATATCGTCTCAAGGATTCTTTTATGTGATTAATCTACCAAATTCGAAATGGAGGGGGAGTTGGTTTGGTTTCTGATCGGATAAATAAAGAAAATGCAATTAAGCGGTTAAAATAAGTGATTATCAAAATAAGTCAATCTACTGTTTTCGGTTCCGGCTTATCACGG